>CM042447.1:22608106-22653106 GCA_023631565.1 Gymnocephalus cernua
ATATGTACTTAGTTACATTCCACCACTGATAACAAAGAAACCACATGTATATGTCATACCTGGAGCTTGAATATCTCCCAAAAAGGGAAGAAAAATGCACCCTTGCATATTTGAGCATTCATACTGCAGAGGAAAACGTTCATACCAAAGAGACACATCATGCATCAAGTGCTGAAACTGAGCTGTTGATATCAACCAGAGGCGGTTGATTGAGCCCATACACACATTTAATAGTCTATATCGACAACGTTTAATTTCCGGGATTGTTCCAGTGCCGCCGAAGCAAAACGAGCACTTCTGTGAACATAAATACAAGCTGCACAATCGCCTTATTAACTTAGATTGTAGCTTGTTTCACCGCTGCTGACTGCAGCAATCTCACTTAATACTGGACCAATGTCAGAGATTGTTGTTCCCATCAGTCACTTAGACACAAACACACAGGAACATAGGTGAAATAAATGGTAGTTACCCTTTAAGATCAGAGGATGTTGAGTGGACCACAGACTGGTTTGTGTCAAAGTTTTGAAACCATTTAAACACGTTTTTTAAATGCTATAAAATTGAATAAAACACCCACAATTCAATGAAAGTAATCATTCATTTTAGGGTCCATGCATCCATGTTATTTTTGGGCACTGTGGTTGAATTGAACTTGAGGTAAACACAAGGGTTAAGCTTGCTGACTCTGGATTTGGCTTTGCAGCTTTAGTGGAGCTCCACTGAATATAACAGCCTTCAGTATATTATCTCCTGCACTCCTACACTGTTTATTAGTGTATCATTGTAGCCGTAGTCACAGCAAACAATATTTATAATTTAAGATTATTGCTATAGGGATTCATAGATCAACAGCAGAGAAGCCATAGATAATTGATAACAGCTCCATGACCACTCTTCACTGAAAGTTCATGAAAAGTCTTTGTGATCACAATCAAACCATAAATAAAACTCTTTTCTCCTCCCTGTCTGTGAGACAGGATCTCTACTATGACTCCATCATCTGTAACACACACATCTCATGTAAAACATGTCAGGAAATAAAAACACATGCAAACAATGTCCTGTGAAATCTGCTTTATTGTTCATTTGATTCACTTACAACAGCTCAATACTTAAAGCTTTAGTGCGTAACTTTTTTATATTAATGAATGTCCGTTACATTCCAGCTGTTGCCAAATGAGTTGCTACAAAGCTAATTAAGACTATCAGCTCCACACAACTCTCTCTGTGTTTCTCAGTGTGACTATGTTCAGAAGATTGTGGCCTCCGGTGACTGTCTCCCCCGTGAGGAATTCTAAGTAATGACAACAAAACCGTCGGCGCGTCCACATGATACAAGCCTTCTGTGATCACGCAGCTAGGCGAGCATTATAACGTGTGTTCCAAAGTGACCACGTGTGTCTCTGAAGTAAAGGCTGGACTACAACAGAGCTGTTTGGAGCAGTTTGTGAACAGGGTTTTCTGGTGGAGATGGTAAGTCCCTTTGGGGGGGACTTTGGGCTTTTTCACTTTGTAAACCTATAACAAGTGCCGCTGCTAGCCATTTTGGTGCCCTAAGCATAATTCCTTTATGATGCTCCCCACCCACCCCAAGAAAAAAACGATTGTTTTAGCCAGTTTAACTTTTTATTACCAAACATATAACTCAATACCAAAATCAGCATCACAATGTAACACCTAAGAACAATAAAACGAAAAAGGAAAATCAACTTTGTAAACACAATACACAGAACAGCCAAAACATACATACACACAAGTATTGGGATGGGCAAAATCTTTGTAGAAATGAAATAATCATCCATAAATACAAACTTAAAAGAAGAAGTATACAAGTAAGCAATCTTCTTCAATAAAGCAAAGATTTAGAAGCAGAAAAGTCACACAATTTTACTTGACTTTGTAAACACACTGTGTAGAACAGCTAAAACACACACATTCAAGTATTGAGAAGTGCATATTATCAAAATAAACCGACGATTTTCCAAAATCAATCAAATCTAATAAGAAAAAGCAGAAGAAGTGCTTCAGATAACTCAATACCAAAAACACAATAGCAGCATCACAGTATAATACTTAAGAACAATAAAAAGACTGTCATGTTGTCGTTTTAATTTCCTCTGCGACTCAGTTACATGTCCTCGATAATAGACGCAACAGGCTTTCAAATCTGCCGGCAGTGAGTCGCAAGTAATCTTCTCCCCCTCCCTCCCTGGCATATGTCACAGTCAGTGCCACTGAGTGAAAAGCGTGAAATGCGGAGCAGTATAGCCTATATGTCCCTTACAGGCTACCGTATTTCAAGATGGCGCATGATTCTGGAGCGTCTATCCCAGTTCATGTAAGCGCAAATGTAAAATTTCAAGCCAATAGGAATACTTGGAATTGATGTGATGAAATATTCATATAAAAGGACAAGTTTGTGAAGGGCAATACAGATTTTGATAGTAAACAACTACAAATGTTACACACTGGCTCTTTAAATATGGTTAAGAGAGCATTTTGTCTACTACAAAACGTTTTTCTATTTCACCGGCAGATGTCGTCAATGCCTTTGCATCCTGACATAAATGTAATGAAAACACCAGTTCATTTGAGTAAGCCCTGGCTGCAGTAGGCCTACGCAGATCGGGGAGTGGCTCAACGTGGTTCATTTAGTCATGTAGCTTCTGTCACATTCAGATGTAGCCAGAGATGGGAAGTAACGAAGTACAAATACTTTGTTACTGTACTTTTTACTTTACTTTACTATTTATTTTTATGCCGACTTTTTACTTTTACTCCTTACATTTTAACACAAATACCGGTACTTTCTACTCCTTACGTTTTACAAAAGTGGCTCGTTACTTTAGTTTCAAATAATTTCAGTGGAGTTATTTTTTGCGTCATCCAGGGCTGGACTGGCCATCGGGCATACCGGGCATTTTCCCGGGCCAACGCACTTTTGGGCCGAATCGCCGATGTAATTTATAGGCCTTAGTTTTAATGTTTATTTTTTTTGGGCTGCGCCGGCCCATAGATAACTGACAGCGGCCCATTGGTTAATATTCTTTATTGGCACTGACCTAACCCAATAAAATCCAGAACACCCTTCCCCACTCCCGGCCCTGAGACACGAGCTGTAAACATTATAATATGCTGGAAGTTTAGTTGGCCTGTTGGGTAGCTGAAGTCTGTGATCTATGCAGCCTGTTCTACTAGGCTCATGTATACTATACAGCCTATACTATGTATACAAGTGGTAAAGGTTCGTTTGACTTGCAGCTGTGTCTGAAAGACTCTTAAAGTCTAGAGCTACATGAGACTCGTAGTAAACCTGCTAAATGTCCTGAAAGAAATGCTCCTGTGGCGTTAATTTAATTATTTTCTTTGGATGACCAACATGTACCTCCAGACAAAAACCTATATTTAGTATATTATATTTAACATATAATATAATTTGAGCCAACTTATATTTTGGGGGTTTAGGATGCAAATGTGCCCTGATTTATACATCAAACTATATTACACATGACTGTAGTGCAACTTAACATGTAAACAGTGATAGACTAGCTCAACTAAACCAAACTGCCTCAACAGCAACTAACTAGGATTAACTAAAGAAAACCACAAACTAGGTCCTGGTTTTATACTCACGGCACACAAGCCCCCAACTTGTTACGACCGGCTCACGGGCCACAACAAAAGAGGGAGACGCACAACAACTTAACAATAACAAAGTGACATTTATTAAATAATGATGCAAACAAGAGAACAATGAGGTGTGATTGTCAGTATCAGTGAGAACGCGGCCGCCTGGTCTCGGGGCCGGCGGGGGTTAAATAGTCTGGGAGGACCGGCCAGGTGATCGCAGTCATCTCATCATCGCCTCCGCTGCACCTGCAAGTTAACAAGACAAACCACAGTACACGTGTACGACAGGCCCAGGACCGTCCCACCAACAAACATGACATCATTTTTATGCATTTATTTTAAAGATTATTTGTGTAGCTAGTGTTTGGTTTCCGCCGTTGGGGTCTTCACTATTTACCCATAGCTGGGGCTATTTACCCATAACTGGGGCAGTGGTTGACGGGCATCAGGGCGTTTCCACTCACCGATGGGCCTGCATGCCACGTCTCTGGGGCCCACTGCTGCTCCGAGATCCCGTACAACTTAGCCTGGTACCACAAGGGACCAGTTTCCATGTGTGCCACGGGGAGGCGTGTACGAGATCTTGGCCGTGGAGAGGCTGTGTACCGGCTGAGGAGGCTTACACACTCGGCTCCTCTTTTCACCCCTGAAAACAAAGAGCTGTCCGGTGGCAGCAGCTGGAAGCAGAAGCAGCTACAAGCACGACTACTCCAGCACTACTGCACTGACGCATCACACGCCCTGCACACACACACACACACACACACACACACACACACACACACACACACACACACACACACACACACACACACACACACACACACACACACACACACACACACACCCCTAAACACACACCCCCCCTAAACACACGCACACACACACAACCCCCCCTAAACACACACGCACACACGCACGCACACACACACACACACACACACACACACCACTTACAGTTTTTTACAATCACTTTGCTTCTAATTTTGGAACCTTGACGTCATTTTTCAAAACTCTAGACACAAAACTCACAACCAATGATCAAAATACACATTTTTCAAAACTCTAACACTTTTTCCAATTGCTTGGATACAATCCACATAAACCAAAGATAATTTGTTCATTTAACAAAGATCACCTGATCAATATGACACGACTTAACATCAAAGTACTACTATTTCAAAAAGCAATTCACACATTACATTTCAGATGATTGTTTATTCATTTCATTCCAATGATCTAACTATCAATCGACACAACTACTCAAAATGATAAGTAACTGTTGCATTACTCTTAATGCATAGTTGTATGGAAACAGACAAACAATATTCCATGTTTAGATCATGAAAGTTTCAAGATAACGAGATTAATTGTCACCAATTAGTGTGGAGCATGAACCAATCAGACTACATTATCTATGGATGTAATATTTCATCATCATTCTTTACTGTAACGTACTTGTCACGTTCCGCTCCTGTGTCACGCTTGTGTTTTGTTTTTTGTTTCAGGTCATGTCACATATCTGTTTTATTGTGAAGGTTCCCTGTTGTTTCTTGTGTTGTCTGTTTACTTCCTGTTGTCAGTGATTGTTCATCCCCGCCCTAATGAATTGCACCTGTGTCTCATTATCCTTTCTGTTTAGTGTATTTAAGTTCAGTCTTCCCCTTACCCCAGTGCGAGATTGTCTGCTTCCCCTGTGTACAGCCTTCGAGCGTTTTCCTAGTGTCCTTATCGTTTTGTTTTCCTTGGATTTCGACTTATTGCCTGTGTTTGGATTTACCGTTTTGCCTGCCACTTTTGGATACCTTTGCCTGTGAGTTTGTTTCTGACTTTTCGCAATAAACTTTTGCAACTACGTACCTGAGTTGTGTATTGTGGGTCCATACGCTTGTGTGCTTGATAGTACAATCTCGCCACAACATGGACTCCGCCGACTCCGACAAGGTACAGAACGCGCTACGAGCCCAAGGACAGCGGATTCATCAGTTTGAGGAAGTGCTGTTTGCTATCCAGCGGGAGTTGAGTGGGATGGCGGAGCGTCAGCAGGGCTTCCAGCGGGCCGTTGGCGATCAGGTTTCCCTTCTGACAACGCAGTTCCAGGCTATCCAGTCTGTGTCCACGCCGACCGTAGCTCAAGGCTCCTTAGACCCGGTTCCTGCCACTGGACCCTCGGGAGGTGTGGATCCTGCTGTTCCGTTCGTCCAGACATCTGCCGGTTCTCCTGCCATGCCTCACCTGTCTCGTCCCGAGCGTTTCTCCGGTGAGTCTGGTGACTGTCGAGCATTCCTGACGCAGTGTGGTTTACACTTTGAGCTCCAGTCAGTCCATTATCCTACGGACAGAACAAAAATAGCCTACCTGATTTCTCATCTGACTGGACGGGCTGAGGCGTGGGCCACGGCTGAGTGGGCAAGGAATTCACCTCTGTGTAACTCGTTTGCTCTCTTTTCTAAGACTTTTACCCAGATATTCCAGCACGTCACTCCGGGTAGAGAGGCGGCCCGGATGCTGGTACATCTTCGGCAGGGACGGCGGAGAGTGGCTGATTACGCCATTGAATTCCGCACGGTGGCGGCAGAGAGCGGTTGGAATCAGACTGCTCTTATGGATGCTTTTCTGTGTGGTTTGTCCAGCGCGCTGAAAGATTACCTGGCTGCATTAGATCTTCCTGAGGACCTCGACGCTCTCATCGCGCTGGCCATAAAGATCGACAAACGGTTGTTTGAACGTGAGAAAGAGAGAGGTGACGTCCAGACGTCATCATGGAATCTCAACAGGGGGTTCTTTCCGAGTGGGCGTGGCATGCCCTCATCGCCTCCTCATTCTGTGGGTCCACCGTCGCAGGCCGCAAGGGGGGCGGAGCCTATGCAGCTGGGCAGAGCACGCCTCTCTCCCGAGGAGAGATGGAGGAGGATCCAGGACGGCGTCTGCATCTACTGTGGACAGCGTGGCCATTTCATTGGACGGTGTCCAGTAAAAGGAGAGGCTCGCCAGTGAAAGAGAGGGTCCTGGTGAGCCATACTTCTGTTTCTAACATCCCCTCTCGTCCCTTATTTTCTGTGACTGTTGCCTCCACGGAGATCTCCAGACCTCTGAAGGTTATGGTGGATTCGGGGCTGACGTCAGTCTCATGGATATTTCTCTGGCTAGAGAATTGAGACTGAGGTCTATTCCAATTCCTGTTCCGCTGAAAGCTACTGCATTGGATGGTCGGTTTCTTTGGCAGGTAACTCATCGAACCTCTCCTGTCACTCTGAGTTTTCCTGACAATCATACAGAGACTATGACATTTTTCCTGGTTAACTCCTCTCTCCCCGGAGTTATTCTTGGATTTCCCTGGCTCCGTGAACACAACCCTCTTATTGACTGGACCATGGGGGTTGTCACGGAGTGGGGGGTGGATTGTTCCAGCAAGTGCTTCCACTCCAGACCGGCTGGGGGCTCGGAGGGGGTTGTTTCTTCGCCCTCCCTGGGTGGGGTGTCTATGGCTCCGGCTTCCACCCCGATTGACCCTGAACCTTCCGTTCTTCCTGCCGTAAACCCGGAGGTTACGGTGGCGGAGAGGGTTCCTGACCTGCCCTCTGTACCGTCCTGTTACATGGATTTAGGGGAGGTGTTCAACAAGTCCAGAGCCACTGCCTTGCCTCCTCATCGGCCTTATGACTGTCCTATTGACCTGTTGCCTGGGACCGCACCTCCCAAGGGACGTCTGTACTCGCTGTCCTCGCCTGAGATTCGGGCGATGAAGGATTATATTGATTCAGCTTTGGAGGCTGGTATCATACGACCCTCGTCTTCACCAGCCGGAGCTGGATTCTTCTTCGTGGGGAAGAAGGACGGGTCACTGCGACCCTGTATCGACTACCGTGGACTCAATGACATCACCGTGAAAAACAGGTACCCCCTCCCGTTACTTTCCTCCGCTTTTGAACTGTTGCAAGGCGCTACTGTGTTTACCAAGCTGGACTTAAGAAACGCATATCATCTGGTGAGGATTAGGGAGGGGGATGAATGGAAGACTGCCTTCAACACTCCTAGTGGACATTATGAGTATTTGGTTATGCCTTTTGGTTTGACCAATGCCCCTGCTGTTTTTCAAGCTTTTGTCAATGATGTTCTCCGTGATATGCTAAATGTCTTTGTGTTTGTGTATCTTGATGACATTCTGATTTTTTCACGTTGCCTTGCAGAACATATTAACCATGTCCGTGCTGTTCTACAGAAACTGCTGAACAATGACCTGTTTGTCAAGGCGGAGAAATGTGAGTTTCATGTTCCCAGGGTTTCTTTTCTGGGTTATGTGGTGGCCGAGGGGGTGATGGGCATGGATCCAGAGAAGGTCAGAGCTGTCAAGGAGTGGCCTGTCCCCACTAACCGTAAGGAGGTTCAACGGTTTCTGGGGTTTGCCAATTTCTATCGGAAGTTTATCAGAAATTTCAGTTCGGTAGCTGCACCGTTGCATAAACTGACCTCTTCCAAGTTCAGGTACGAGTGGACCCCTCAAGCAGCCTCTGCCTTTCGGGTCCTAAAGGAACGTTTTGTGTCGGCTCCTATTCTTACCATGCCTGATCCCGGCCGACAGTTTGTGGTGGAGGTGGACGCCTCCAATGTTGGGCTGGGTGCTATCCTGTCTCAACGCCTTGCCTCAGATGGTAAGCTTCACCCCTGTGCTTTCCTCTCCCGGAGATTGTCACCGGCTGAAAGGAACTATGATGTTGGCAATCGGGAGTTGCTGGCGGTGAAAGTGGCATTGGAGGAGTGGAGACACTGGCTGGAGGGGGCGGAGCATCCATTTTTGGTGTGGACAGACCACAAGAACCTGGAGTATCTGCGATCTGCGAGACGCCTGAACTCCCGTCAAGCCAGGTGGGCTCTGTTTTTTAATCGTTTCAACTTCTCCCTGTCATATCGTCCCGGTTCCAAGAATGCCAAACCCGATGCTTTGTCTCGACTGTTTGATACTGACTCTCTCCCTAAATCAGACGAGACCATTCTTCCTGGTTCCTGTGTCATTGGTGCTGTGTCATGGGAGGTGGAGGAGCGAGTGAAACATGCTACCGTAGACTTACCTGTCCCGGTCGGCTGTCCGCCGGACCGATTATTTGTTCCTCCCGAGCTCAGGTCTCTGGTCGTCCATTGGGCCCACACCAGTTTGCTGTCGTGTCACCCAGGAGTGAGACGGACCGTGTTCGTGGTGCGACAACGGTTCTGGTGGCCCGGGGTCGTGGCATCTGTCAAGGAGTATGTGGCGGCCTGCCCTGTGTGTGCCCGACACAAGTCTTCACATCGACCCTCTGCTGGATTACTTCACCCCCTTCCAGTACCCTCTCGACCGTGGTCGGACATATCTCTGGATTTCGTCACAGGTTTGCCCCTTTCTGAGGGGAACACTACTATCCTCACCATTGTTGACAGATTTTCCAAAATGGTTCATTTTGTTCCATTGCCCAAGTTGCCCTCCGCTACGGAACTGGCGGAGGTTATGCTTTCCCATGTGTTCAGGCTTCATGGACTTCCCAAGGACGTGGTGTCAGATCGGGGACCCCAGTTCATCTCTCGCTTCTGGAGGGCGTTCTGCAGTCTCCTGGGGGCTACCGTTAGTTTGTCCTCGGGTTATCACCCCCAATCTAATGGCCAGTCGGAGCGCCTAAATCAGGAGTTGGAGGTGGGGTTAAGATGTTTGACCGCCAGGAATCCTGCTAGCTGGAGCAAACAGCTGATCTGGGTGGAGTACGCCCACAACACACTGCCCTGCTCCTCGACCGGCCTTTCTCCGTTCCAGTGTGTTTATGGTTACCAGCCTCCGCTCTTTGCTGATCTGGAGCGGGAGGTTGGAGTCCCATCTGCCCAGGCCTTGGTTCGCCGTTGTCGGAGGACGTGGACCTGGGCGCGACGGGTTCTGCTTCACAAGTCCTCCATGTACAAGAGAGCTGCTGATCGTCGTCGATCCCGTGCCCCTGTCTACACAGAAGGCCAGAACGTTTGGTTGAGTACCCGGGACCTTCCTCTTCGGGTGGAGAGCCGTAAGTTGGCCCCTCGCTTTGTTGGACCGTTCCCTGTCAAAAAGGTTATTAATCCTGTTGCTGTGAGATTGAAGCTCCCCAGGTCCATGCGTGTGCACCCCACGTTCCACGTGAGTCGTGTGAAGCCCGTCCTGGAAAGCCCACTGGTGCCTGCGACCCCCGCTCCCCCTCCTCCGCGCATGATTGATGGCGACCCTGCTTACACCGTGAAGAGGCTTCTGGCTGTCAGGAGACGTGGCAGGGGTCGTCAGTTTCTCGTGGACTGGGAGGGGTATGGCCCTGAAGAGAGGTCTTGGGTGTCAGCCAGTAACATACTGGACCCTAATCTCATTCGTGACTTTTACCGGTTGCACCCGGAGGTTCCTGGGCCGTCCGGTGTCGGCCTTTGAGGGGGGGGTACTGTCACGTTCCGCTCCTGTGTCACGCTTGTGTTTTGTTTTTTGTTTCAGGTCATGTCACATATCTGTTTTATTGTGAAGGTTCCCTGTTGTTTCTTGTGTTGTCTGTTTACTTCCTGTTGTCAGTGATTGTTCATCCCCGCCCTAATGAATTGCACCTGTGTCTCATTATCCTTTCTGTTTAGTGTATTTAAGTTCAGTCTTCCCCTTACCCCAGTGCGAGATTGTCTGCTTCCCCTGTGTACAGCCTTCGAGCGTTTTCCTAGTGTCCTTATCGTTTTGTTTTCCTTGGATTTCGACTTATTGCCTGTGTTTGGATTTACCGTTTTGCCTGCCACTTTTGGATACCTTTGCCTGTGAGTTTGTTTCTGACTTTTCGCAATAAACTTTTGCAACTACGTACCTGAGTTGTGTATTGTGGGTCCATACGCTTGTGTGCTTGATAGTACTACTGTTTATCAGACACTGTTTCTATGGTCCCATGTACCTTTGAGACTATTTACAGTATTGACAGTACTGCACTGTATGCATGCAGGCCCTTGGAATTGCTTGTCCAATTCTGCGAACTCGTTACTGATGAATGAGATATTTATATATATACTGTATATATACATATACATATATATCACATTGTTCGCCATGCCCGAAGGTTTTTTCCAAGATGTTTGGCTAATTGTGATGTACATGAGAACCTGCGGCCAAATCTACAAGACAGAGTTGATAAATATGTAGAAGTACAGTAATCACTTCTTTGTTTTACTTTTTACAGTACAAGGAAGTTGGTGAACACTGCATTTGATGTTTTACAGTACTGTCTTTTCTTTTCTATTTTGTAGCTACTGCAATAATTTAGCTTTGATTCAAATAAACCTATGTTGTGATCATACTGTATTGTTTTTCATCAATACATTTCAGGTTTTGTTCAATGATTCCACTATGTAGTATTCTCTCTACTACTGCAGTACTTTTACAGGGATGTATTTACATCTAGTACCATCATGAAACATGTATCACCTATTTTGTACTACAATATTGAATGATTGTACGAACGATGAGCCAGTGAAACTATGGGTAGCTTGTGTGTGGGTGATCTAAAGTAACGTTTCAATGGTATTTCACAATATATTTGTTTTTTGAACCAATGATTGTGCAAGTGCAAGATTTATTTAAAGATATGAATGCACAATGCAATGTTGTGAACATTGGACAGTCTGTGTTACAAGTGATGATCGTTTTGAGTTTTGTGTCTAGAGTTTTGAAAAATGACGTCAAGGTTCTGAAATTAGTAGCAAAGTGATTGTAAAAAACTGTAACACACACGCACACACACACACACACCCCTTAACACATGCACACACACACACACACACACACACACACACACACACACACACACACACACACACACACCCCCCTAAACACACGCACACACACAAACACACCCCCCTAAACACACGCACACACACAAACACCCTTAAACACACACGCACACACACACACACACACACACCCCTTAACACACGCACACACACACGCACACGCACACGCACACGCACACACACACACACACACACACACACACACACACACACTAGGAAGACTTTAGAACAACCTCCTGTACCACTTCCTCCTCTTCGGCTTGATCTGGCTCTGCAGATCTACCAGCTGTGACCTCATGGCGCTCTCCGTCCTCTGCCACTCCAGCTCCTTCTCCTGCTGAGTCAGCTTCAGGCTTTCTGTGGCCTGAAGGAGGGATGACTTCTCCTCCTTCCACTCGCTGAGATGACTCTTCAGCTGCTGCTCAGCCTTGTTCAAAGCAGCCATGAGGTTCTTGTTGTTGTCGTCCTGCATCTCCAGCTGGGCACTAAGGGAAGCCTGGGATTTTTCCAGTAATGTCTTTCCCTCGTCCTGTTTTTGGAGAGCTTCCTCCATCTTGCTCAATTTATTCTTCAGCTCTTGAGCTAGAGCCCTGTCAGTCTCCAGATAGCGCTCCAACATCACGTTGGTGGTATTGGCTTCTGCGAGCATCTGTCTCTCTTCACGAAACTCCTTTTCCTGAGTCTCCACATGATGTTTAAGACCCTCCTTCTCTCCCTTCGTCTTCTCCAATTTCACTTTCAGATCTTGAGTTATGAATATCTGCAGGTCAAGATCTTTCTGGGCTTTTCGAAGGAAGTTGCTGATTTTTCCCAGCTGAGTTAAATGTGAAACCTGGGACCTTTCCAGTCTTTCCTTTGCCTCCGCCTGCTTTTGGAGAGCTTCCTCCATCTTGCTCAATTTATTCTTCAGCTCTTGAGCTTGAGCCCTCTCAGTCTGCAGATAGCGCTCCAACATCACGTTGGTGGTATTGGCTTCTGTGTCAAGTGTCTGTCTCTCTTTACGAAGGGCCTCCTTCTCTCCCTTCGTCTGCTCCAACTTCACTTTCAGATCTTGAGTAATAAAGACCTGCAGGTCGAGATCTTTTTGGGTTTTTCGTAGCAAGTTGCTGATTTTTCCCAGCTGTGACTTCAGGTACTCTGTTTCCCTGGGGGGGGGCTGAACTTTCAAGCCACACACCTCCCTCTGCATCAGCTTTTTCTCATGGTTCCAGCTGCTGCCCTCTCTCTGCTGTTGGAGCTGATCGAGGACATCGGCCAGTAAGTCCTCTCGGATGATCAGATGAACTCTGCCCTCAGATCCACTTTGGGTGAGACTCGCCTCGCCGTCCTTCAGCTCACGCCTTGCCTGTTCTTCAAGGAAACTGAGGTAGAAATTCATCTGCGGTTCGATCTCTCTGCCGTTGAATTCCATGTTGTCCAACGTTGTATTCTGCTGATCCAGTGTCTTTTCTCTCGTTGCAATATGCACCTTTAGATTGTCACAATCAAATGACTGTCTGATACAAACTGCTGTCTGAGCGAATATGGGCAGAACTAAAGCTGGTTCCCAGTATTCATAGTGTGTTGTTATGGCAACAACAACAACAACAACATGTATTCTTATGTTTTCAATCCAAATGGTTATTGATTCTATTGTTGCTATTGATGCTATTGTTGCTATGGGATGTTGCTATGGGATGCCAGTTTGTTTATGTTTGAATATACAGTATGAATGCAATGATTTCTGATGATTCCTTAAATATGGCAAAGAAAGAACACTTTACAAAATATGGAAAGGAAAATGTTGGGACGCCATTTTCTCTAACTCCAATAACCATGTGCGCTCAGCAACTACCTATTATTATTTAAGTTTATGTGCATAATAAAACTTATTTTTTTTTAACTTTTATTCAAACTGTCCAATACTTTTAATGTTGGATTTGAAAAGCCGTTTATCCCCTGCTCATGTTGATCTTGTACATGTTAAAAGTTGTGGTAAAGGAAGTGAAATATCAAGCTGTCCCTCGCTAAATAAAGAGCTTTTCACACAGGGAGCCACACTTCGCCTGCGTAGCCGCGTGGATCCGCGGGATCTCGCTCCTCACGTGAAGGAGAACGCTCCGCGATTAAACGCCAGGCGATCAATGTGTGGTAACCATGGGGATTCTGTGCACTAGTGTCTCCCTGCCGTACAGCTGAAAGAGATCAGCTGACTGTGGTATCATATATCCCTAATCACAGGTCTATTTATAACAAAAAGTGGCAATCCTAGTATTTTCCTAACCACGATCTGTTATTGTTGATAGCTAAAGTTAGCTAAATTAGCATAGTCATGATTACAGACATTACCCGATAAATCCAGTCTCGTGCCAATGGTCTGACAAGCAGACGCCCGGCGCGGCGTGTTGCTCGCGTAGGGAAAAGTTCAACACAATTCAACTCTTGCAGAGGGCGGGCGTGTGCGTGTGGCGAGCACGAACGCGAGTTTCACGGGATTGCGCCGCTTGTCGCGTCACCTGTCAAAATTAGTTTCTTTTGTTTGATCATAATTACTGATAAAATAAGACACATTCCTTTGTCTTACTATATCGGTAATTATGATCAACCAAAAGGTCAAACAACCTTTTGACCTTTTGCCACCACATGTCAAATTTTAGATCCGCCACTGGCAAGGATGATGTCGGTGACCAGCGGTTCCCGTAAATCTCTCATCAAGTAGATTTGAAGTTAAAAGTCAAACTCATCTGTTATCTGCCGCTCACCTGGCAGACAGGTGCTCAGGGAAAGGAAGCCATGTGAGAGAAAAGATTGAATTCCTGCAAACTGTCAGCAACAAGTTTATTATTAGAGGATCAACGCTGTAGTCATGGACCTTCAACTGAAGACAAACATGACAATATCGCACACATCTGAGATGCAATTCTAACAAAATCTAATAAAAAGATCAAGATTAGATGTCCTATAAAATACAGTAAATCAATGATTAATCACTTTATCAGTTATTGATGTGGTTATGGTTTTATACAGCTCGTGGATTTAAAGAGGTCTTGTTTATGCAGGAATTCAACCTTTGTTTTCCACAAGTAAGACAACAGTTTTTCATTATTAAAAACAATGTGACGGTAATTATAGGCTACATTCTACATCTGTTTCTTGTAAGGTTTGTTGCAGTAATGTCTGATGATAACAGATATGTAAAGTATATTTGCAGAGCAAAAAACATTATCAAGGACTCCTCTCACCCTCAGGAAGGCGTTACAGGTCTGTCAGAACTCGCACATCCAGGTTCAGAGACAGCTTTTTCTCCACAGCCATCACAACTCTAAACATTCAATTACAGAAATAGGACTTCATCATGCTGAATGATGCATTTGCACTTTTCCAGTACTGTGATCTTTGAAAAGATTTTTTTGGTGTGAGAGTACAGCGTGAGTAAGTGTATGAATGTATACTACTATGCACCAGAAGTAGGCTACCTGTCCCACGTGTGAGTATGAATGTATTCTTCTAGGCACCAGAAGGAGTAGCACTTACATTTCGTTGTGACAATGTTTTACAATGACAAATAAATGATTCTGATTCAGATTTGTGTTTGTTGCAGTAATGTCTGTTGATTACAGATATGTAAAGTATTGCCCAGAAGATCGTTTTTTATGACTGAACCATCAAATGGAAAAGTCTTGATGTTGTGTGTTTAGACATTTTTTCATAATAACATGCAGGGGAAAATATTAGACTGTGAGTGGCTAACGTGTATTAATGTATGTTGGTTTTGTCTCCCTTCTCTACAGCTGAGTGTAGAGTAATCCTGCATGTTGAAGGGATTTTACTGCATTTTGATTCAATAGAAATTACTTGTTTTCTTCCTGACACGAGACGATCTTTGTTCAAAACTAAGCACCAGCAAACGGTGCTGGATCCCTCTTAGCCTGTGTTGGCCTGTTGGGTAGCTGAAGTCTGTGATCTATACAGCCTGTTCTACTAGGCTCATCTATACTATGTATACAGCCTGTTCTACTAGGCTCATGTATACTATGTATACAGCCTGTTCTACTAGGGTCATGTATACTATGTATACAGCCTGTTCTACTAGGCTCATGTATACTATGTATACAGCCTGTTCTACTAGGCTCATGTATACTATGTGTACAGCTGTCTCTCTACATTGCCCAGAGATTTAAGATAAATGAATTATACCTTAACTTAGCTGATATTTCTCTCTGTTTCTCACTCTTTTAAGGTTACCTTGTTAGAGTAAATCTTTCTTGTTCATTGGTGTGGGCCAAGGCAACATTTTGATTGACTCTACTGACAATACACTTGTATACTTAAATGTTGTTAAATACTTTGAAATTATACTTTAAACTTTATCTTTGGAAATTACTTGCACTTGAGTATGGACATTGTGTAGGCTACCCTATGGCCTCCAGGTCGCCAATCAAAAGTGAGTGAGTACACTGCTTCTCTTTTCCAGGGCATGTACTACTCCCAGCTTTATTGTAGCTGTTGGGAAGGGTTATGGTTATGGTTATGGTTATGGTTATTGTAGTTAGCAGACACATTTGTCCAAAGCAACAAAATATGAATCTTACAATGGTTAAAATTAACAGTAAACAGTTTTTAAAAGTTGCTAAGCCAATATTAAGCAAAATAGTAATAATAACAATAACGGCAATACAATATCAAATATCAATAATAATAATAAAAAAATACCATAAATATACAAATCATAACTCTAAGAATGAATTCATTATTTAAGTGTAAGATCAACAGATAAGTCTTGAGACCTCTTGAAGGATCCAAAACCATCACATGAACGTAGAACAATAGGCAACTCATATCATAGAATGGACGCATATTTTAAGAGGACTGTCTGCAGGGAATGTCTCTGACCAATCATGGTGGGTGTGGGCCGCCTGGGCCAAAAATGCCCGGGCTGATTTTTTGTCTCAGTCCAGCCCTGGCGTCATCAATACCAAATTCAATCTAATTGGATGGGAATATACATTGCATTTATTACAGAATCACAACTGAATTCATATCTTGCTACTCAGTCAGAATCTTATTAACGTGGAGTCCCAGTCTCTGTCACAATAATCATATATGTGATGTTTTAGGCCTTTTGGCAGACATCCATTTAAAATGTAGACAATGGCATATATACATAAAGAGCCTTTTCTCCATGTCTACTGAAGTTTCTCAGCTTGCACTCTAGTAACATTTGTGGTCCAGGTAGCTTTGCATAAAAAAATGGTTGTCATTCACAAGGCTACTTTTACTTTTATACTTTAAGTACATTTCCAAGCCTGTTACTTTTACTTGAGTAAGTAAGTTAAATCAGTACTTCTACTTTTACCAGAGTATTTTTTTAACACAAGTATCTGTACTTCTACTTAAGTATGAGAAGTGAGTACTTTTGCCATCTCTGGATGTAGCTAAGCTAGCTGTAGCAGTAACACTTTACAGTAACAGTTCACATTATCAAGAGCCATTTTCTGTCCCACTGCACATCCGACACCTCACCTAATTTGTGTGAGAGACTGTGACCTACATTCTGCTGAATTCTACTGAATGACAATCCTAAAGATGCTCGTGGGTTTATTATGCATTGCAAACGCCAAAATATGCGTTCTCAAGTGACACAATGCACTAAAAAGTAGGTAAACTTAGACAGAAATTGGCAGATTCGCGGGTTTGCGTTTCAATAAATCATAGACGAAACGTTTTACTTACACAACAGGCAGCTCTATCTAACCGTAGAGCATCTAGGGACCGTCTACAAAGTGCAAAACCTAAAGTGGATACAAAGCCTAGCTCTTTCAAAATCACTCCACACATCTAGGGCCTCCCTCTGAACATAGCCTACTTCAAGTAGGCTATGTGGTGTAGTGCGAGTGTAGTAGGCCCTACTACACCCGCTAATTTTTGAAAATCTGGCTCAGCCTCTATATAATATATTTTTATTGAAAAAACCATTCAGTGGCTTCACTGTTATTGAGCCTAGTGCTTCCAAAATCACTCCACACATGTAGGGCCTCTCTATCAAGATACTACACCTGCTATTTTATGAAAATCTGGCTCAGCCTATTTCTTATGATTTTTTATTGTGTAAAAATCCAATGCCGTCCATGTTATTGAGTCTAGCTCTTCCAACATCACTTCACACAGCTAGGGCCTCTCTATGAACATACCGGTACTACACCTGCTATATTTCGAAAATCTGGCTCAGCCTATTTTTTATGAATTTGTATTGGGAAGAAAATTCATCCTATGGACTTCAAATTTGGTCTGTACCATCCCAACACCTTGAAGAGGAAAAGTTATTAAAAGAAAAAGATTTTGTCAAACGGTGTGGGCGTGGCGTGGCGGCCATTTTGTGTGTTTAGCGATGAACAAGAAAGTGGCTAATATTTCTGTACTGAAATAATATCTATATTATAATTATTATGATTATGATTTTTCATTAGGCTACTTTTGGTGCCACCTCAGGCCCCTGGGCATAAAATCTTGGAGGCCCCCCTCGCAGAACTCGTGGCCCAAACTCACACAGTATCTTAAATTTTAGAAACAGTAAAAGGAAGCTGTGGATTTTTCTTTAGTTTAAAACAAAGCCACTTTCTCCAACTCCATTTCTTGTGATGTTAACTGTAACAGCAAAGGAGATCTATAAATATCTATAAAACAAAAGACAAAATGGGAATTATCACAGAAAAAAATCAACAGAATGTATTGCAATAAAGCAGATTAAAATCTATGAAGATACAGCTTAATAACATAACTAACAATAACTAGAGTCATGGGGATGCAACAGTATGACCTCACGGTTATAGTGACCAAATTGATCACAGTTTTTATTTACTATTGAAAACTGGCTACTAAAACACTGGCCGGCTGTAGGGTGTCCAGTAAGACCTTGAACCTGTCTGACTTTGAGATTTATTTACAACTCAAACATGAAGTTGGATGTGGTTCTGAAATATAAGCAAATAATAATGCACATTAATAAACATCTGACTTACTATGAACACATATTTATTTATATTTCTTTTATTTCCTAATGTATGTTTTATAGGCAATAATCTATAGGCCTTGTTTCAGGTTCAATATGTGCAATAAGTTTTCAATAAACGTTGAACCAGTCTGGCCCCTGACTTGTAGCAATTTTTTTATCTCGGCCCACTGTGTATTTGAGTTCAACACCCCTGACTTACAGGAAAGCTGTACTTATGGCAACTATTTTATTCTATGTCATAATTTCCTGAAATGTAATGACAACATAACATTAAAATAAAAAAATAAAAGAATACAGACTATCACCAGCCTTAACCTTTAATTGATTAGTAGTTTTTATAGACAGAAAATACAGATTACTTTGTTGCTGCATTATGACAATACAATCACTATATTTGACAACAATATCCCTAAAAGCTTGTTTTGGGTGTATTTATATCAATATGGGGGTAATACTTGTACAACCCCAAATCAGAAAAAGTTGGGACAGTATGAAAAACACAAATAAAAAAAGAAAGTAGTGATTTCTAAATGTACCTTGACTTGTATTTCATTGCAGACAATGTGAACACAAAATATTTCATGTTTTTTCTGGTCAACTTAATTTCATTTGTAAATATACATCCTTTCCTGTCATTCAGACCTGCAACACATTCCAAAAAAGGTTGGGACAGGAGCAATTTAGGGCCAGTAATCAGGTAAATTGGTTAAATAATGATGTGATTTGAAACAGGTGATGTCAACAGGTGATTGTAATTATGATTTGGTACAAAAGCAGCATCCAAGAAAGGTCTAGTCCTTTAGGAGCAAAGATGAGCCGAGGATCGGCAGTTTGCCAACAAATACTTGAGAAAATTATTGAAATGTTTAAAAACAATGTTCCGCAAAGAAAGATAGGAAGACATTTGCTTATTTTACCTTCAACAGTGCATAACATAATTAAAAGATTCAAGGAATGAGGAGGAATTTCAGTGCATAAAGGACAAGGGCGCAAGCCTAAGCTGAACAACCGTGATCTCCGATCCCTCAGGCGGCACTGCATCAAGAATTGTCATTCATCTATAAGCGATATCACCACATGGGCTCAGGACTACTTTGGCAAACCTTTGTCAAGTACCACAATACATAGTTACAGCCACAAATGCCAGTTAAAGCTGTACTGTGCCAAAAGGAAGCCCTATGTTAACAGTGTCCAGAAGCGCCGTCAACTTCTCTGGGCTCGGAGGCATCTGGGATGGACCATCACACAGTGGAAACGTGTACTGTGGTCAGATGAATCAGTATTTCAGGTATTTTTTGGGAGAAATGGACGCCATGTGCTCCGGACCAAAGAAGAAAAGGATCATCCAGACTGTTACCAGCAACAAGTCCAAAAGCCAGGGTCTGTCATGGTATGGGGTTGTGTCAGTGCCCTTGGCAAAGGTAACTTGCACTTCTGTGATGGCACCATTAATGCTGAAAAGTACATAGAGATTTTGGAGCACAATATGCTGCCTTCAAGAAGACATCTTTTCCAGGGATGTCCATGCATATTTCAACAAGATAATGCAAAACCACATTCTGCACACATTACAAAGTCCTGGCTGCGGAGGAAGAGGATACGGGTACTACAAGGCTGTGATACTGAACACCTCTTCGCTAGCACCACAGCAGGCGCCGCCAGGCTCTTTATTTGTGTCGAGCCTACTTTTAAAAAAAGTGGAGATGGTTGGCATATTTCTTCTCATTACATCCTCTCTGCTATCCTTCTCTCTTTTGGCTTTTCGTTTTGTGGCTCCACTGCTCCACCGTTTTTTATCCATGTTTGTTTTTTTCTCTTTTTTTCCCACACTATATTCTACCGTCTGTCTTGACTCTTGCCGCTATCAACAGTTTCCATGGTAACCTGATTCATTGTCATTATCATACACAGCTGACAGACAAAAACTGATCATGATACTTTTTTGTGTGTAAATAAATTATTGCTAACACACATACACACAAACACACACTCATTAATTAATTTTATTTTAATTTAATAAGCAAAAAAAAAGCCCACACAGTTTGTGGGGTCTTGGAGGCCCCCCAGAGGTCGGAGGCCCCTGGGCACCGGCCCAATTGGCCCGGTGGTAAATCCGGCCTTGCCCCTCAGCACTTGGTGCCCTACTTGGTGATGCGCGTGGTGGGAGTGACGGCGCTGCCTACAACATGCACAAAAAAGATATATAACACAATAAAGGAAAGGGGAAAAGCCAAAAAGCATAATATGAGCACTTTAAAGAGGTGTATCCTGTGACTTCTGTCTCTAGTGGTGGTCAGTGGGAACTGCAGCAACATCAACCTGTTGCTGGCAATGAAAACAAATACTACAAATACTCTCTTTTACAAAAGATACAAGTAAGATAGATGTGTTAGAGCTGAGATCAAGTTACCCACGAATAGTAGAAGTTGAAAACAACATTCATCAGTAAGGGCTGCTGGTTTTTGGATTTTTTTTGGTTTGAAATCCCGATGATTTAACATTTAACATTTTATTTTAACGTCACTCTTGACCATCATGGTAGGGGACACACTGAATTATGTAACTAGAAAGACACCAACATTTCTGAGAAAACTTCCTTTAATGCTGAGCCATAGGGCCATTACTACAAAGGTGAGGTGGTATTACAAATGAAATCAGATATTTATTCATGGAAAAGCAGACATTCCCAATAAGCAGTATCAACAACTTTTGAAAATTAGATTACATTTCACTAAATGCTGACTAGCACTATTTTCTGGACGTTTCAGTTTTTTTTTTAATGATCTCGGCATCTAGATTCTGGGTTTAGTTTAATGATGCTGTGATATTCCCAGAGCAGACCGCCTCAGCTCACAACAGATTAACACAGACTTTTTTAGCAATACTTTTTTAGGGGTGCCGGGATCAAGACGCTACAATCACGCCTGCTCCTGACGGATTTCTTCCAGCTTGAGGCAAGAAAACCGCAGTAGTTACTTTGTTCTGCTGCTTTTTTTTGGCTGAAGACTCTCAGACGTATTGATCCACGGTTCTATAACCGATTTCAAATGGTGCTAGAAGGCTGCAGCGGGGCTCTAAGCACCAGAGGAAATCAGTTATCTTTTAGAGGAGAAAGAAGAGAGGTCAGCCGTGTTCTCCAGTCCTCCTGAGGGCTCACTCACTGCCGGAGCTGTCCTGCTGTCCCCAAGAACACTGATTTCAAATGGTGCTAGACAATGGGAACACACATCTAAACCACCATGTGAAACCAGCTTCTGGGGGAAGACGTTTTTGTGGTGCCACAGCTGCAGCGGTGAGAGTCACTACTTCCACACTTTAACACTGAGGGCTCTATTTTAACGATCTAAGCGCACGGCATGAAGTGCCTGGCGCAGGTGTGTTTTGGGCGTGTACAAATCCACTTTTGCTAGTTTAACGGCAGAAAAAAAAGGGTCCGTGCACCAGGCGTATGGTTCAAAAGGGTTGTACTTAGTGTCTTTATTAATCATAGGTGTGTTTTGGGCGTAACATGCAATAAACCAATCAGAGAGTCATCTCCCATTCCCTTTAAAAGCCAGGCACATTTGGACCTTGGAGCATTGCTATTATGAGGGAGGATTTGCCCCGTAATATTTAAATTTTTAATCTTCTGCATGTTTATGTGCTGCTGCGCGTCCCTGTATAACAAGCATAGTGTGTGCGCGCTGTGCACGAGCCTAGGAACATTTTACTAATTTGCTGTTAAAATAACAATGAAATGCTGCGTTATTGACTTTAGACCAGGGTTTTGTTGGTCAAGGGCGCGATCACTTCCCGCTGCTTCAAGATAGCAACATGCCCACAATGCACCTGAACACACCTCCCTGTAAAACCAGCACGCCCAGAATGCACCTGAACACACCTCCCTGTAAGACCATGGGCACAAAGATGGGCGCAGGTGCATTTGCTATTTAAACCACGAGGACGCGAAATTGACAACTGCGGTCTTAAACTAGCAAAGACACTTGCGTCAGCCTTTGAGCTGCGTCACGCCGGGTGCAAGATAGGGCCCGGAGGGTTAGATATGACTCATGTACATCAAAATACTGCACTAACCGGCACAAACATGTAGGTTTACTTACATCTTTTTAAATACTATTTAAGTAGGTTGTACATTTCCATTTGTCACTTATACATATATATATATACATATTCTTTCCTGTGTATATTTTTTTAACAATTGTTCTTGCATTCTATCCCATTTATTATTTTTGTATATTATGTGTGTGCTGTGTGTCTTATATTTGCCACTGAAGCACTGAAATTTCCCAATTCGGGATCAATAAAGTATGTCTAATGTAATGTAATGTAAGCAGTGGTGGAATGTAACTAAATACATTTACTGGAACATGTGCACACATTCCACCAAAACAAGTTTCTTCTCGAGGCTATTTAGCAGCGGCACCGTGGCTATGTCCGGCACCGCCCATGACGACTGTGATTGGTTTAAAGAAATGCCAATAAACCAGAGCACTTTTTTCTCCCAATCCTGCAATGCTGTGTGGACTCGCTGGACCCTCCTCTGCAGCGCCGTGGAGATAAAGGTCCAGCAATACCAAACTTAACTCTGTCTGAGGAGGAGAAACGTGACATTGCTTCTTATTGAGAGGAAGACTGTCTCGCGCGTGAATGTGGTTGCCATGGCAGCGCAGCGACACAGAAAGCTGGGATGGGAAAATTTGCCTCCAGCAGCGGAGAGGAATTCAAACAGAACGTACATCACAAGAACCCGGGCTGACAGCACATGACAGCTACGCCTGCATTAGGAGGATCTCATAGCGAGTGTTGTCAGCTACATACTGAAGCACGGTGTCATTGCAGACATCACAAACATCATATATAATGTTGTGAGTGCATAATGATGTGTACTGACTTTGTTGTGAACCATGTTTGGGTACTCATAGCTTCCTCCTTGCTCCCATTTGATCCTGCAGGGAAGAACACAGAAGAATAACATGACAACCCTTGTGAAGGTATGTATATGTATACACTCATTAGTATTGTGTACTGCAAATATGAATACCCCTTCAACTCCAACATCATTCATCCCACATTCAACATCCTCCGAACTAAAGCTATGTGAAGTTTGTTGTGAATGTGCTTCTGTTGATCCAGACTATGTGACATTACATGTCATTTAGCTGCCGCTTTTATCCAAAGCGACTTACAATTGCTATATATATCAGCGGTCGCATGCCTCTGGAGCAACTAGGGGTTAAGTGCCTTGCTCAGGGACACATTGGTTGATGTATCGCAGTGGGAATCGAATCTGGGTCTCCCACACCAAAGGCATGTGTCATATCCACTGCACCATCACCACCCATTGAATGGTGACATTAAATGCAACTGACTGTACCTGTCCTGCAGGTTATGGACACATGACACACACTTACCGGTATGTGCCTGTGACAGTGACACACCTTTCCCTATGACTAATCAACTAAAAAAATCTTAGACGAGTAAGACCAAAATGACTGATTATCAAATAAGAGGGGGCAGCCCTAATATACATACCGTATGTACCGTACCATTAATGGTTGATGGGGAAATTGCACAATGACTGTCCTGCTTAAGAAAGTCAGCTTCAGTGAGATTAGGAAATTTCAGTGACAAAATGGCAAAATAAGTCAGATTTTTCCAGTAGAAGAAAATGTTGAGGCTATTCACACTGAAGGCAAATTGTGCCACCCAGCTGGCAAATTCTCCTCCCTTGCTTGAAGACAAAATGGGATTTTAAACCTCCACGCTAGATGAAATGGCTTGTTACACAGCTGTTTCCTCTGTGACATACGAGCAGAAGAGCACATCCAGCCTGAGGAATGTACAAATAGTGACAGTGTGTGTGTGTGTGTGTGTGTGTGTGTGTGTGTGTGTGTGTGTCCTTCACTCACTTGCATTCATACTGCAGGGGGCTGGTATTGGGTCTGGTTTCGTAGACCTCTATACTGTTTCCACTTTCTTTTAGTGTGTGTGTGTGTGTGTGTGTGTGTCTGAACCGCACCACTGCGTGCGTGCGTGCGTGTATGTATGTATGTGCATGTGTGCGTGCACGTGTATGTGTGTGCGTGTGTGCATGCATGCATATGTGTGTGTGTGTGTGTGTGTGTGTGTGTGTGAGTGTGGTGTCTCGTGTCACAGCACAAAGACCTCTGTACACCATCGTTTGTGGGAACTGGCGCCCAGCACTTATGTAACCAGCTGGGTCGTCATGACAACAAGGCTACAGTCAATTCTGCATTGCCCCCGTGGCCCACAAGTGTTTGAAGATGGCTGTAACATGACCCATAACGGCCCGTGTGTTAGAGGGTGAGACAATTGGCATGTCCAGGTTGGAAAATCCCTATTTGGGTTTTGATGACAGCCATAGGCGTAATTCACTGCCATTGCCAATGCATCGCCATTAACAGCATGATCCTGTATGTAACATTAAAACACAAAGATACTGTTAGATTTTAGCTGTAAATTAAATCAAAGGTTTACAGTGTAAAACATTATAATGGCAACAACAAAAATCACAAAAACATTGATTGATATAAAAAAGTTACGCACTAAAGCTTTAAGTTTAGCCGACAAAAGGTGGCTGTCCTGTGGCGACGAAGTTTAGGCACCAAAACGACTAGTTAAGATTGTATATTGGGTTAAAACACCGGGCCCCTATAGTAGTACATGCTACTCTAATAATAGAAGTATGGCCTTCTGTGTACACATATCCTATACAAGTACAATTCTGGCTGGATTATTTGTGTCCCCTTCAAAAGTGCTTTTTAAAAAAAAAAAATTGTTAGATGACATTTTCACGCCCATGATGGTTCACGCCCATGATGGTAGGTTAGGAGGGTGGAGGCAGTGGGAGGAGAGGAAGCTGGACAGCATCTCATAGCTAACTTAATCAACCAGATCCAACTTCACACTGAGATGGACTCAAAATCCATGACCCGACATTCTGCTTACTGGCACCAGAGGGCGACATGACATCTAGAAGTTCCCATGCTACCCTGTGAAACAGTTACTATGGCGACACAGGAGAAGCTCTCCTCGCTCCGGCCCTTATTTTAGGGAGGTCAAAGGTAAGGGTCAGTTGCAATTGGCTCCTTGCAATCCAAAAAACAGCATCACCATAAACTACAGGCTGCCCAGAGTTGAACTAACACCTCTGTGACACCGTCTCGACAAAAATCTCACACATTGGATTATGGGACTTTTAATACATTATAGAAGCTGGAAATCCAAACAGTTGTGTCAATCAACTAATCAATTCAGCTGGACTTGTAGGCTGTTATATTGTTGGCTAGTTCAATTTACCATAAAGCAACATAAGCTACGTGTGTTTTGTGTGCAGTAATCTTAATGTGTAAAGTAACTAGTAACTAAAACTGTCAGATGAATGTAGTGGAGTAAAAAGTACAACATTTCTCTCTGAAATGTAGCGGAGTAGAAGGAGAAAGAGGCATGGAAAGAAAAGACTTAAGCAAAGCACCTCAAATTTGTACTTAAGTACAGAACTTGATTCAATTTGATACTAAAGTTATATTCCAACACTGCAAATGAGGGCCAGAGGAGAAGATTTCAAACACCGAGAATCAAGGCTGCAGTGTAGTTCCATACAGCTGAAATGAAAAGCCGATTAAACACATAACTGTTTTAATCGTTTCCAGTTTCTAAAATGTGAGGAATTTCTGCATTGGGTACTTTTACTTTGAAAACTTAAATTGTATTTCCCTGATGATGCTTACATACTTTTACTTAAAGCCCCAGTGTGTAACATTTGTAGTTGTTCATTATCAAAATCTGTATTGCCCTTCACAAACTTGTCCTTTTTTATGAATATTGACCATCACCATCAATTTCAAGTATTCCTATTGGCTTGAAATTTTACATTTGCACTTGCATGAACTGGGGTAGATGCTCCATAGCCATGCGCCATCTTGAAATACGTTGCATTTTCAACTCACAGCTGCTGCTAACGGGTATCGTTGCTTCCCGGCCCCGGCAAGTTTGAAGAAGGAAACACGGAGGACCACACGTATTCAAAATCCACATTTCAGTAACAGGAGTCTTCTTCTTCTTCGCCCAGAATAAGAAAACGGATATTGAAAAGAGCAAGAGACTGGCATCATCAGAAAAAAGAGTGAACATTGGAGCTGCTTTGGATGCACACACCAAATCCCAACTAGTTAATTATCCTCCGTGCTGCAGTCTCTCTTTTGTTTCTCTTTCTCCTTTCTGTCGGGTGGCGCGCGTGCCTGCTCGTGGTGTGAAGCGTGCGTCCGCGCCACTCTCTGACATGCACTCCAACAAGACGGCCTTTTGTACACTTTCACTTTTTGAAGCGTGGCGGCTACCGTAGCTGCAATACGTACTTTCAACTGCATGGCGAGAGATAGCTGATTGCGCGACATCATCTCAACGCTAGATGGGAGTCATTCTTACACACTGGGGCTTAAAGGGTAACTACAGTTTTTTTCAACCTGGACCTATCTTCCTGTGTGTTTGTGTGACTGATGGGAACAACAATCTCTGACATTGGTCCAGTATTAAGAGAGATCGCTGCAGTCAGCAGCGGTGAAACAAGCTACAATCTAAGTTAATAAGGCGATTGTGCAGCTTGTATTTACCTTTGCAGAAGTGCTTGTTTTGCCGCTGACAGGCTCAGATTAATATTCTAAGTATCTGACAACATTTCTGAGGATCTGAATCGGATCTAGTTCTTCCACCTCTGATTGAACGGCCCTATAGTTACCGCAAATGTCCGTTTACCACAGTGCCCTTGTCCCTAAAGAGTCAGGGCCTCATTTACTAACACTAGCGCAGTTTACGCTGCGTCTGTTTATGCGAGTTCGGTAATAGCGCATGCTATGCTTCCACATTTTTTAGCAAATTATTTATCAAACCTGACACCCATCCGGCAATCAGTGTCTTTCTCCGCCCACTAGACCGTAACTAGCCCTGTAGCAAAGCGGTACTGGTGCTATGATACGGCTGAGTGCAGACTGCCATATTCCCACTGCTGATGCTATGACTGTTTAAAATGATCCTGATGCCAATATTTGTAATGTAGCGAGGAGTTATCAACTGCTGGGATGGAATATGAACGCTGAGTCGGAGATTCATGTCATCTTTGATTTCTTCCAGTAACTCCAATATTGCATGGCTGCTTAATCTGTAACGCTTCATGATTTCGTGTTCACTCCACTGACAAAGTGTGATCCTTGTGTTAAAAATATTTTCAGCCTGGCCGATGTCTTCGTCTTGCTCAGATTACTGCTGCCATTTCACCAGCGGCATACAGGCCTACGAGGAAACTGATTGCGGCTGGTTAGACCTGCTTTTAAGAGGCGGAGAGTTTTCCCCGCAGAATAGAGGCACGCTCTTACTGGCAGTCTTTGTAAATACTAGGGCTGTCAGTTTAAAGTGCTATTAACGGCGTTAACGCAAATCCATTTTAACGCCGACAATTTTTTTAACGCACGATTAACGCATAGAGAGAGCAACGGGATCTGTTGGATCTGTTAGTCCATTTCTTTAACTGTCTATGGCCATGCCATGTCCCGCCCTACGAAGCAGCTCGATTGGTTGGGGTTAGACATTTCACCTTGAGTGGTTAGGATAGTGGATTGGTCAGGGGATAGGACCTGAACAAATGGGGTTACGTTACCTTGGACGCCTGGCCAATAGTAGTGATTGAAGGGCGGGTCGCAGACCGGAAACAAGACAGACACAAGCCGCGGACGGTTTGGGCTTGCGAGCCGCATAGCTTGTAGGCTCGTCATGGCGATTAGCTTCGGAGCGAGCGAGTAACGACTCTAGAGTCATAGTGAGAGAAACAAAGTGTCTCCTCTGTTCTTTCTGACCACGGTGGGAAACCTGGAGCAGGAAAAGTTAACCCTCGCCTTGATTTTACGTTGTTTATGGAGAAGGAGAACCAGGAAATGAGTCGGGGGAAACCATAGTCGCTATGACCACCGAATATATAATCAGGCGCACTTTACGTGTATCCTCCCACCTTTTTGGGTGGAACTCCCACTTCCCCCATGACCCTCCCACGAACGCACATTGAAAGCGCAGCTTGTCTCTTCTCACTCACGTGGCAGGCAATCTGCCATTTTACCCAAGTGCGTCCTGTTTGTAAATAGCCGCATCGGTTACGTCCGTCTTTGCGAGCTATGAGCGCCTGGAAACAGGCGCAAACAGCTTATTAAATCTAGTCACACCACTGGCCAACAGACATAGAGATCACAATTTGTTCAAAAGGTTTTAAAAGAATTAGACTTGAGCTAAAAGAAAATTTGAAACAGTATAGAGGTACCAGTCCCCTGTAGTATGAATGCAAGTGAGTGAAGAACACATGAACGCACACACACACGCACGCACACACACACACACACACACACACACACACACACACACACACACACACACACACACACACACACACACACACACACACACACACACACACACACACACACAAAGGCTTCCTTGTGGAGGTGAGGCGAGCGCTTGTTGTCGGCTCTCACTCCGGCTTCCTGTTCTATTCTCTCCCAGGAAGTGACACACAGAGACAGAGTCTCTCACAGATGCACACGCACGCACGCACACACACACACACACACACACACACACACACACACACACACACACACACACACACACACACACACACACACACACACACACACACACACACGCGCACACACACACACACACACACACACACACACACACACACACACACACACACACACACACACACCCCGCTGGCATGAATGGCAGGCCCCGGCTCCCACGGGTGACAGTGATGTCATCCTCCCCGCCGCTCCATCCGTCTGTCCGCGCTGCCTCTGTGCCTGGAAGGAGAAGGGTAGAAAAATGACGTTACATAAATGATGACGATTGCAAGTTTATATAACCTTTATTTGTTCGTTGCCTTGATTTGCAGAGTCATGGTGCGATACTCCACCGCGCTGGTATTCGGTATTTGTCTTTAATGAATCACAGTGTTATCTTTGAGGATAAATGGATGGATAAATAGATGGAGGGATGGGGAAGGGGTGTGTAGAAGGGGGAGCTGCAGCACTAATCAAATAGATCCACAGGATGTTCACACCATTTAGCAGCAACTGTGTAACCATCAGTCACACACTGCGGAACCACTGTAATACCAGCCACAGGCCGCATCATCACACACCTTCAGGTGAGAAATGGAGGGTGTGTGTGGGGGATGAACAGATACAACGGGATACTTTGTTACATACAAACATTAATTTTTTTCAATTCAGCTGTTAAAGGGTAACCATATTTTCCTATGTGACTGATGGGAACAACAATCTTTGACGTTGGTCCAGTATTAAGAGAGATAGCAGAAATTGACTGTTGTACTGCCTCTCAGTGTGAGATTCTACAGATCGACATATTAGACATCTGTGACAATAAAGCACAAGTTGATAAGATTGTGTCCCAAGGAAATCCACTTGGAGACACTGTTGTAGTAAATGAATGTTGATAATCAGATTTTGGGGGGAAACTGCAGGGACAGTGCGACTCGTAATCTCATGTCATCATTTTGGCTTTGATTTCTACTGAGTTTAAACTTGTTTTGAATGCACAAACTGACGGAACTGGCGAGATTACATTTTCATTTCAATGGAATTGTACCTTATATGAAGACATGTGACTAATAACATTGATGTATTGATTGATTTGATTTGTAAGAAAGAAGACAGACTTGGTTGCATGTGCAGTATTTAGCCTCCTGTTGTCCTTGGGGTCAAATTTGACCCATTTTCATAATGTTTCTGTATCAGAAACTTGGGTTTCTTTCAACCAAATTGTCAAAAAATAATAACGTGGATGGTTCCATACAGCGCTCTTCACAAGTAAAATAAATGATCAGTTCACTACTTTCATTGAATTTGGGTGTTTTATTCAATTTTATAGCATTTTCAAAAAAAGTGACTGGAAAAAAGTGACAAAAGTGTCAAAAAAGGGAGAAAAAAAAAGAACAAAAACATCGGAAAAAGGGCCATAAAAAATGGAATACGTGTCAAAAAGCAAAAAGAAAAGTGTTGAAAAATATGACCAAAACTTTGAAATTTAAAATTCTGACCCAGAAAAAGTAAAAGTTGCATGGTTGATGTAAAGACAACACAAGTGTTTAAAAACCATTAATCTCCTGCCAGTGGAGCCCTCCTCCAGCAGACATATCCGCCACCTCAGGGCCACAGACCTGATACTGATCCTCCCTTCCCGTCAAGAAACCTCCCCCCCCACCCTATGAGCCAGCTGATTGCTCATATGTGGCTGTTCCAGGAAAAAGTAGAGTGACTTGACACTGACACGTGCGAGTCAAGATGCTTAGTAGACTCACCGGTGTGGCTGTTTACAGACGCTGAATCACAGAGCAGTCACCGCTGAACTGTCGTTACCGATTAAACCAATGATACCTTCCTCTAGCAATTCCCTTAAGAACACCGATATAGTACTGCAGTCTAGGATGATTTGTTTTCATTTCCTGGAATTGGAAAAGGGAAAGCTGGCACAAACCCAACCATTCATTATTCGGAAAGCACACAGCATACAGGTGTCTGCAATGTGGGGGAGAATGTGTGCCTGCTCAAATTATCACGTGTGTGTGTGTGTGTGTGTGTGTGTGTGTGTGTGTGTGTGTGTGTGTGTGTGTGTGTGTGTGTGTGTGTGTGTGTGTGTGTTAAAAAGTGCAAACTCAAATTGTTATACAAAGGCCTGTTCTGCTCTTCGAATCAATGAGCTCTTTCACTAATGGGCCAATCAGCGACAATAGCTGCACTATACAGTAGCTGGCAATGCTGCCATTTGCATTCAACCCGATATAATAAGAATGATAATAATATTAAGTTAATTTAAATATCAAATATCGAGCGTCAACAGAGACCACAGAACGTATGAGTATAGGAAGTGTGGTCCACAGTGTCAGAGGCACCACTTTAATAGCACAGTCACTTTTTGTTTTTAGTTGGGCGCGAGGGGCAACAGTCAGCCATGGTCAGTAGACCTAAGTGACTTACTGGCAAGGGCCAGTATTGCAGCACCCCATCCCACAAAATAGCTCCAATGTCCCTGTGAGTAATACATTCAAATGTAAAAAAAGATTTCTCATGTTTTTGCATATTAATGACCTTAGTACCACATAGTTGGTTCATTGGCATGCTCTTCATCCGTGTGGCCAGTTAAAATGTTAACAGGTCTCCCATTGGGAAAGATGTGGCAGTAAAACAGTATGGGACGGTTTTATGGAAATGTGTTTTCATCAATCATGAATGAAATGTAGGCTACTTGGAATCCGCAATTAGGAAAGACAAATGGGAGATGATCTTTCAATAAAAATCCTCATCTTGAACCCCTCACTTCTGAAAAGACGGCTACGCCCCTGATGATATGAGAGGAGCAGGTCCGAGATGTACACAGGTGCCTGACCATGCAAGGCTATATGTCGGAACAAAAACCTTCAGAATGAATCCTGAACTCAAAATTGGATGCATCATCCCTGTCTTATCAAAATCACACAGTCACACATCATGTTTGGGTTGAAGGTTTTGATTACATGTTTTCACGATCTAAATCTTAATCCAGTCCGTATTAGCATCAAAACCTAGAACCAAAATGCATCACATCTCCGAGACTAAATCAAATCCTGACAAACAATCCGATCCCTTCCAGCGAAGGTAATGGCTCCTCTCTGGGTACAATTTATCTCGGACACAGTTTGGTTATCCCACATTGTGTTTGGTTATAGGGCCCTTTATTACTGTTAACCAACGTCTGGATTTATGGATGAATGTCAGGCTCTGAGACAGGCCACCGCTGTCTCTCATCCGTGACATTACCATGAAGCGGCTTCGTGCTGTAGTAGTGTGTATAACCTCAGATATCTGTGTGTGTTTACATGCTTCAGTGGTGCGGTTCAGACGGAGGTCGTGCAGAGGAAAAGCCCCGGAGGGGCGCATTCATGAGCGCAGAGTTATGCTAATGCAGGCGTCACTGATGGTGGGGCAGCGGAGAGCATCAATCTCAACTAAGAAGCATAACGACACTTTAAGTCTGCGAGGGCAGCTACGCGTCACACACACACACACACACACACACACACACACACACACACACACACACACACTAAAAGAAAGTGGAAACAGTATAGAGGTCTATGGGAAACCTAGAACCAATACCAGCCCCCTGCAGTATGAATGCAAGTGAGTGAAGGACACACACAACACAAACACACACACACACACACACACACACACACACACACACACACACACACACACACACACACACACACACACACACACACACACACACACACACACACACACACACACACACATTTCCTTGAGGGGGCTTCCATTTCCTTCCGTGGATGTCAGCTGATGAGAGTAGGCTAACACAGCAGTGATGTGAAAACATGTAACCCAGGCACGGTGAAATATGCATGGAACACAAACTCTGACTGAGCCACACGGGGCCTGACAATGTGGAAGCTAATTTTAAAAGTGTAAACAAAAATCCCACTAGTGGCCCTAACAGCCATTGCCCACTGGATGCAGATACATTACTTTACAGGTCGCACTTGACTGCCGGCGATGATCCACTGACATTCTAGCCACAGTATCCATCAAGTGGACATGATGGGATAAAAGGCTCATCTTCCCAAGGGCGTAACTTTAGGTTCAACATTGGGGGGTGGTGGGGGGGTTTAGATTTCCTTAACCCTTTTGAGCAAAATTGAAATTTTGAGCGTTAAACACTTCATTTTCTGCTTTCTGGTGCATTTTTCTGCAACAATGTGTGCCTTTTCTGCATCAATTTATGGTGCATATATCTTTATTGATGTAAAGAAAATTAAATAAGGTTTTTATTTTGCACTGGCCAGTTTTGATTATTGGCAGGGCTGTAAATTACGCCTATGCATCATCCCCACGATTACAAAAGTGTTGGGCTAAAAAAAACAAATTGCTCCCCATTCATATTTAGCTGCTTCATGAGTCTCGGGAGAATCAGCTGATAGTCAGATAATGCAACCAAGAAGCATTAGAGACTGATTAGAATCCAAGGTACAAATGTATCCATCTTTCAAAGCTGTAATCTGCACTCCTCTTATAGCTACAAATCACCATTTGTATTTGAACTATAGATCTATTTGTAATGTCTTGTAATGCAATTGTAAACAGTGTATGAATTAACTGGTATTTGTCAGTATGACTCCTTTAGGCAAATTAGAAAATAACGTACATGAGCAACCTGTGCCAACAGCGTGACGGCACTAAATCCACGATATATGGCAGAGTTAGTCTCAAAGAAAACTACAACTGTGCCGCCGATATGGAAACATTAGGGATTTTAAGCGGACAAAAGAGCTGAGCTGAAAGAGACAAGGCAAAATGTAAACACCCAAACCGAAGAGGTCATTATAGCCTCTTTGCCCAAACACCGCAGGAAAAAAAATCAATGATGGATTCACCAAATATGTATCAGTCCAGGCAGAGTAAACATCTGTCAGATTGGGAAATTACATTTGGAGATACAACCCAGTGCTGGATAACAAGTCAAACAAATATGGTTTTAATTTGTACCATCAGGTTTGCGTAGAGAACAATAATGTGTGAAATGTAAGCTGAGCTCACAACTAGGACTGGGCTAGGAGAAGCTCTGAGCGGATGGTGCTACTAGAAATGACATCCAGAAATCACTCTGGGGACACTGAATATAGAAACCAAAGTTCATGGCAACCTGGCTGGTAGCAGTGCTACCACAACACTGCAGAGGAGGGTCTGGCTAGTCCACACAGCATTCAGGGGTGGGAGGGAAACGTGCTCTGGTTTATTGGCATTTCTTTAAACCAATCACAATCATCTTAGGCGGCGCTAACCGCTTTGTCCTGAACAAACCTGAACTCTGGCTGTGGCAACAGAATCAAAAACACACACCTTCCACGTTCCAGACACGCTCGCCTCACACATGAGGTGGTACTAAATCTGTAATGGAAAATAGAAAACGGGGCACCGCGGCCGAGTCGAGCCGAGCTGGTACTAGCAGTGGGGTAAGCGCCAATAGTCTAGCTAGCTGTCTGGATTTACCCTGCAGAGATCTGATGAGCAGGTAACCATAGTCCTCAGAAATCCACCGGAGGTTAGAATGCCAACACAAAGAAAGAGGAAGGTAACGGACATCCGGCCCGAAAAGAGTGACATCCAGCGTAATTTCCGGCGGCACCGGAGCAATCCTGGAAGTGGAACGTCGTGACTACAGTGCTTTTGACTTAAGTGTGAACCGAATTCACTGAATGACTAGCAGTGCCAGGCCCATACTGCAAGAAGAACGGCTAAAAAATATGATTGGCACAAATCAAAAGGGTCAAAACAAACACTGACATTATCCTTTGAGTGAACACTACAGTGCCCGCAGGCCATCAGTCCCCCAAATCATAGGATAAGCCTTCCTGTGTGTCTTAAACACAAACAAGTCTGACTTAGTTCTCCTCACTCTATTTTCCAGGGCAAAACAAATAGCTTCGCTTCTGGAGAATTTCAAACATCTGGCTTTGTTTGGGCTCAGTTCCGGGAACAGATTACAACTGCAGTCCACTCCCAGTGATGCAGCCCTCCTCCCTGGACACGGATGAACCGTCTTAATAGGCCAATTTGAGGTGGGGGGTAAAAATAGCTGCATGTTGCCACTCGTGGTTCTGAAGTTAACTGGAAAACTGGCCGTTGGGAGGCCTTTAGGATGGGGGGGGGGGCGTTTCAACTCTTACTCAATAGGGACGCAACAGAGAGGGAGAAGGAGGGGGAGAGTATCAGTGGAGGGATGTGAAATGACTCATATCAGACAAATTGCTTGATAGATGGATGGATGGACAGATGGATGGATAGATGGGTGTGATGTGGGATGACACTGAAAGACGGTTGGGCGTTGGATTGGTATGTCGTCACTGAAGCCGGAATGCAGGCTGATTCAGAGTCAATTTAGAGTTAAGAGGATGCTGCTTTTAGCCTCTTGGTTTTAAAAGAGAGAGAGAGTGTGTGTGTGTGTGTGTGTGTGTGTGTGTGTGTGTGTGTGCGTGCGTGCATGCGTGCGCGCGCGTGTGTGTGTGTGTGTGTGTGTGTGTGAAAAAGAGAAAGAGGGATAGAGAGAGAAAGGTCATGGCATAATCTCGACACATCACCCACTTACAGTAAAGCAAGATAGATATTTAGACATTTCTTTGCCAATAACAGCACCTACTCATCCTTCAACCTCTTAGCAGCTCAGACACACACACACACACACACACACACACACACACACACACACACACACACACACACACACACACATGCACATGCACACATGGACCCACTCAGAGTTAGTCAGCAAAAGCACTAACCGCAAGCTAAATTGTAAATCTTCAACTTCCCCTCTGTTTCCCTCTTGGCTCAGTGCCATGACAGCTTCCCAAAATGAGCAGTATGTTACAGTAACAGCCGTAACGTTCCTGGAATGGCTTCTCTGCCGACACATCACCGCTATGACTGGACACAAATCTCTTCATCCGAAGCCCAATATCCCTCCTGACATCTGATTGTGCTGCAGGCATCCAAGTGTTTTGTTAAAAAGTGAAGGAAAATTGACTTCACGTCAAGGTCTGCTGGCAAGAGTGTAAACAGTCTGTGTGCAAATGAAGAGTCCTCTTTCAACAAATTGTTGGCAGCGGTCCAGCTTCCAATACATGTAGATACACATGGAGACTCTGATGTGTGAATATCTGCATTCTCCACGGACCAAAGAGCCGGTTCGGTGGAAAGCTTGATGTTGTATTTAAATTGACCAATTTTCCAACTCAACCAGTTACGTAGACTTTTCTATAAGCTGTCATTGGATTTAAGGAAAGTACTATGGATTGATCCACACCTACTGCAAGTCCCCTTTTTTTTGGTGTTCATACCAGTTAAGTTCAGATAGACAACCAGCAGGATATCAGCATAAATCTAAACTGCCAAGACTTGATTTTCTTTGTTAATTCATTTCAAGTTGTTCATGCATGAGGAACTGTTGGCTTCTGGATTGTCTTCTTGCACATTGGAGTCATATCCTGTAGTTTCGTGGGATTTTCTACTCATGTGAAGAGTTAAATAGTGCAAGAACCAGATTCAAGAAAAAAAAGCTTATAACACATGTATATCCATATATATACGCACACACACACACACACACACAACAGAACCTGTTCAGTGTGAACCAAGCTGCATCAGTTGCACGTTGGCTGGTTGAAGCTTACCTTACTAAGTGTCAGTCCAGCTTACTACAACTTGGGTCTTATTTTCTTAGATTCCGCTGGGCCCAGGAGGTATTGATTTTATGCCACTGTAACCTTATAATGGGTCACTTTTTTTCAAAAGGGGTATATCTTATGTCAGAATCAAAGTCTCCCTGACGTAGAGACACACATTATTTATCTGTCTCTCTCCTTATTAGCCTTTTGACCTTGGGAGGGAGGGGGGGGAGACTTGTTCATCAGAAACCTGATGAAATAAAATACACCCAGTGCAGCACAGCACCCTGCAGCAGGAATACATAAGGTCAACACATCTCCTCAATCTCTAAGTCTCTTTCTCCTTAGGAGTGGCTGTTTCCATCAAAGTGGGGCAGCGAAGGTGCACTGCTCCCATGAGTACCAATGCCAACTCTGTCTGTCTTCGAACAGTCGATGGCTGAGCACAAGTGGAACATTTCGGAGCCTTGATTCCCCTCTGAAAGATATCAATAACAACAGGATATCCCGTGTGTTTATGTCAAAATCTGTCATTCTGTTTACGCCAGTTTGCAAAACCAGATCACTGGATATAGAAAAGATACCAATCAGGCCACAGAGAGAGTTCTGTTCCAAAGGCCTCCACACCTCAAGAAAAACACCTACGTATGTGTGGGTATGTATTCAGTACACATTCATTAATATTTACCATCCACAAGCATTTGGAATTGTTGGAACCACCCAAGATCTCCAGTTTCAAAAAACATTCAAACCTTACAGAATCTGTAATCTGATACTGAACCCACCAAAGGACATGATGAATGAGGGGAATGACTCTCTAGTGTCAGGAATATCAAGCCAAGACAAACACAAACCACATACAGCTCAGTGATCGCCAACAGGAAGTCAAACAATTGTGAGACCAGACAGTTAATTGAGGACAAAACCATTGAGACAACACAAAGCAAATTTGAGCAGTAACTCAACTATTGAGGACATATGGGCAAACATTAGTAAGTGCAACAGACAATTTGAAAGCATGCGAGGACAGTCATAAGTGTAATGTATGCAAGGGTGTAGGTATTGTTTATACACTGGGGGGTCCAAAAACCTTTGAGCATCAAACACTTAATTTCCTGCATTGTGCTAAATTGTTATGCAACATTTATTTCACAAATGTGTGCCCTTTATGCATCAACGTATGCTCAAAATGTCTTTATTTATGTAAAGGTAATTATTTTTGTTAATTATTCTCCTGCATTGTTCACCTCATTGTTGTATTGAACGGCTATTTGGGGTTGTCTTTCATATTTTTTGAGGGGGACAAATCTACCTCTTCTAAATATTGCACGTTTTTCTCCGATCCCGGAAGGCTGTTTGGACTAGCCAGACCCTCCTCCGCAGCGCTGTGGAGGAAGGCCTGGCAATGCGAGACTACCTCCAGTCTGATAAAAGTGAGAGCTGACTTTAGTCATGCTCACTAATGTCATGCGCCGGGCTGTGGGTCGATTTCACTTTGTCATCATATCGTGTCTGAGGAAGTGTCAGCCTGCGCCGGTCATCAAACGTCACAACTGTGTGTTTAATTTCAAAATGCGAGGGTGTGTAATTCAAACAAAAGGCCTTCTTTTGTAGCACAGAAACAGGAACTGTGGTTTACTAAGCCATGTCACGTAGTTGACCCCCGCCACTCTTGGAGACAACAATGGCAACGTGGCTGTGATGACAGAGTGATAGCCACAGTGGGACGTCATCAACAACTGTCCAGACAGGATGGACATAATCCTTCATTCAACTGAACAATTCATGAGACAGATTAAGTCGTGAGAACTCTAAACAAAGAAACTGAAAAAAAGAGAAAGGATTGCCTAATCTATAAATGACTTTAGAATGGGCTTCAAAAGGCTACATAGCTAAATTGAGTCACATTTAGTTTTTAATGTATCGTATCCTTTATCTGATTCTCAATTGCTTAATCTAAAATCTAAAACTTGAGTGACATTAGCCAAACAGACAACAGCTTTGCCAGTTCAGATGACATCATCATGTCTTAAAATCAGTGGGCGAGTTTTGTAACCTCCTGTTTTTACCTCTTATGAGTTTCTCCTAATGTTAGCAATTTATTTTTTTACTGTGTGTGTACAATAATATGACTTACTGGTTTTAAACTTCAGGTCTGCTTCCGTTTGGTCCAACATGTTTTGACTGTAGTCAAATCACAGCCTCTCTGCTTTAGTCTTCTCTTTGTTCTGCATGGGTGGAGAAAAAACACAACACGTTGTTGGATCATCAATCATAAATGACAATGTATGCTGGCACCTGGTCTATATCGATGACCTTCCACTTCCAGGATTGCTCTGGTGGCGCCCAAAATTCCGCCGTATGTCCCTCTTTTTGGCCGGATGTCCGTTACCTTCCTCTTTCTTTGTGTTGGCGTTCTAAACTCTGGTGGATTTCTGAGGACTCTGGTTAACTGCTCCTCAGATCTCTGCAGGGTAAATCCAGACAGCTAGCTAGACTATCTGTCCAATCGGAGTTTTCTGTTGCACGACTAAACGTTCCACCAAAACAAGTTCCTTCCTGAGGCTATTTTGCAGAGGCACCGGGGCTCCGTGCGGCGCTCAGCACCGCCCACAGCAATTGTGATTGGTTTAAAGACATGCCAATAAACCTTGCAGCTCGCAGCAACTCGCAGCTCCTCCACGCTGTGGAGGAAAGTCTGGCAAAGCGAGACTAGCTGGCACCTAACCCTAATTCCACAGTCACGCAAACATTATGTCCACATTCATTTTCAATGGAGAAGTTCAGTCTGACTGAATTTGAGTCACTCATATCCAGCCAATTAGAGTTAGGGTGGGATTGACCTTATATTCAGGAAGTATTGATCATTTTAAACTTGTAAGGCTAAAGTTAGCCTGCTAGCCTGTCTATATAGTTTTTTTTTCTGCCTGCCAGAGTGTGCCAATCAAGCAGCAACTTGGGCCTGAAAAGTGAAGCTAATGCAGAAGTGACTTGAACCTGCATTCTATCTAATTTCCAGCAGGGATTGACCCCGATGGCCCCAAAAAGAAGTCTGTTTCTATTGAAGTCTATGGGGAAATGAGCCTACTGATCACTTGATTTATTACCTCAATAAACGTTGTTTATTAAGTTTATGGACTCAGTCGCTACTTTCAAGTCTTCTTTAATAACAGCATTTTGTAAATTATGGTCCCATTTATTTTACAACTGACCAAAAAGCAAGGGGTGCTTTAGGGCGGGGCTACACACCAACCTGTCAATCAGGACAGAGACTTAATAATGCTAACCATGGCACTGTGGACATTAAAATAGACCTGAACTTGTTTTGGGTTGTTTTTAATCTTACACTTTGACCCTCTTATTGTGTTTTCACTTCATCAAAGTTAATCGGAACATTTTTGTTCGCCTGAAAATGTCTCGTTCAGCGTTATGTCAAACAAACTAGCACTAGTGTTAGGTGGTAACTTAAGGGAAAATTCTGCTGATTTTCAACCAGCCCTGTGTACTGTACGGTCCGGTTTACCAGCCAGTAAATCTCCGCTGGATGACTCACACCAGAAGGGTTGAAAATAGGCAACTTTCCCTCTTTAGTGGTTAGCTTAGCACAGTGCCATTGAAACCATACACAAAAGTGGCTTCCTAGCTCCGCCATTTTTGTCCAAATATGGTCACTTCTGGCTCCAAAATACCAAGACATCGAGGGCCAAAGGCAAACTCGAGGCTTCAAAACGGCAGTCCACAAACCAATGGGTGACGTCAACGATGCTGCGTCCATTTTTTGTTGTTGCAGTATATGGTTCCAATACATTTCATACTGCCATTCCTGTCTGACTCCATGTGATTTCAGGGACAGCCCTTGCCATCTCTCCATCACGCTACTATTGGACTGGCCCGTAAACAAGTATAAGTGGACTTTCCAAAAAAAGCCTGAGCAAGGATCAGCATTGGAACCATTGATGTAGTTCAAACAGATTGTTTTTTACATCATCATAACAGAGTTTTACAATGATGTTGCTTCGACAACCTCATCAAGAACATTTTGATCAAAACCACCACATACACACACACACACACACACACACACACACACACACACACACACACACACACACACACACACACACACACACACAATCAGCAGTATGAGATCACAGCTCAGAGACAGTTTGTGCTTCCACAGAGAGCTGCCGAGTCAGAGGCTCTCTCACAGCCCGTTAACGCCCACCACAGCACATAAACACACCCCGCTGTGACACGGGCTCTCCGCCGCTATACTTCCAACTCAAACAAAGTGCTTGGCGTGCCCGCTGCCAGCTCCCACCCAAACAGGAAACGATGTAAGTTAGGCTCACGTCCCAACTCTGAATTCAGCCTGAGAATGCTCCTTTAGACGCCTCTTAATGGTCAGGTGTCGAATGTTGCTGGGGCTGGTGAAAACATGTTTTCGACCTTGGACAGGCTGAGCAGGTATGGGGAGAGGAATTAGGGTTGGGCGATTAGACAAACGCATCAGGGATCAGCGATGAGCTTGATCAATTGCCAGGGGAAATTCCCTCGTTGATTGTTCCAGAAAATGAAAGTACACTATCAGTGTATCAGTCCAAGTTTTAATCTAGTCATACGACACCCGACAATGAAGTCTCTGTTTCTCTAGACTTATCGTATCTGTTGGGTTTGATGCTTAAGTCTGTATCAAATATGTAAAAAATCAAGTGTACATACATCTGCCATGCATTACAAAGTGATGGATGGAAAAACAACTACCTGTAGACACACATACATGCATAGGGTATAACTGACATGGGTATTATCATTTAAATGATGTAGTAAATATTAAATGCAGCCCAGAGCAAGACCCTGAGATGTGGAAGAACACAGCAGGACAAAATTACACTGAAATTGATTGAAAATATATTTAGAGTGAGTAGAAGGTAGCCCGCCTGAGTCTCCACTGGTTTAGTCTCAGTCTCAGAGTGTCTATGGGTAATGAATGCACATGCTCCCAACAGCTACAACAGCTGCTACAACTTCAAAAACAAAATCAACACATCATTGTGTATGTTGTGTTGAAATGTTCGGGAAAAGCCCCCAACTTCTCAATACATATCATCCATGCAGAGTTAAGTCTCAATAGTTACCTTTTTCTGTGTATTTTTGGAAATGAATTGTAACCCTAGGTCCATTAAAAGGATGTTAAGGCTTGATCAGAGTAGGCCTACATTTGAGGCAGGTTCCCTTGACTGACAGAGTTGTCAGCCTATCAAACTCAGCCATGGCTGATGCTCGTTGATCCTCTCATCTGCAGTAGGCTGCTACTCAGCTTTCACCCATGTTGCACAAAATATACCATCCACCAAACTGATCCCAAACCAGCACGGCCCACAAACAACATTTGTATACATCCCATAGGATGAACAGCAGCTGGGGGAAATGTGTGTTCATGCTTTAGATTAATTTACAGTGTAATTATGTTACATAATATGTGCTCTATTTTGAGTAGTGATGCCTCTAATTGTTCTGTTGTAATGTTTGTGTTGCACTCTTCTTTTGTTCTTTTAACCCGCCTGTTGTCCTCGAGTCAAATTTGACCCACTTTCAAAAAGTTTCTATAGAAGAATAAGAATTAAGGGGTTCTTTCAACCAGATTGTCAAAAAAAAACAACGTGGATGGTTCCATACAATGCTCGTAAAAAGTAAAATTAATGAATGAAACTTTCATTGAATTTGGGTGTCTTATTCAATTTCATAGCATTTGAAAAAAAAATACAAAAAGATGTTGAAAAAAGTGACTAAAATGTTGGAAAAAAGCCTTAAAAAACCGCAGACAAAACAAAAACATCCAAACACACACACACACACACACACACACACACCTCCGCATTATTGAGACATAGCAGGGTAATTGTTTCTGGCAGCAGGAGGTGTAGGTGTATGAGAGCCTGGTGGGTCCTGTAACCTTCCACTGCTGTGACTTCATGTGGGAATGCACGCAATACAGGTAAACATACCCAGGCGGGTACGGCATGGGGCAGTCGTGAGCACCCACACACACAAACACACCCACACACTTGTATGCACTCCTGTAAAGCCAGCCAAAAGCCAAACATTACCAGCATCAAATCTGCTTTACATAAACCCATACAAATAAGAGCTATTTGCTGTAGTCCATTTTACTCACTGTCTCCTGTGCCATGGTGTGTGTCGCTGAGTGTGTGTTTGCGTCTGTCTGCTTGTCCTCTCCTCCCAGTCTTCCCTAATGACTAGCATCTACGAGCAAAACCTTCCCTTTTCTTCAGAATTTGGCCACAATGACAGTATCCGTTTCATCAGAAGGAGGGCTTCCCCCTCTGTTGTTACTCGTCTTACACCCTCCTCTGACTGAGTAGTCGCTTCAAGTGCTGGTTCCTGCCTCTCGCTGTGTCCTGACAGTGACTGAGTTCTCTCTCTCTGTTCCTGTGTGTGTGTGTGTGTGTGTGTGTGTGTGTGTGTGTGTGTGTGTGTGTCCTGTCCTACAAAACAAAGTGGGTGTGTCACTGTGAAACAAGTCCAAAAAAAAAAAAAAATAGCGAATAAGGAGGCGGAAGCACCCACCCACATGTGAGCGGACTATGATCTGCTCCGTGGCATGTGTGTGCATTCAGTAGGTGTGACTGTATCCAGTATATGTGTGTGTGTGTGTGTGTGTGTGTGTGTGTGTGTGGCATTCTGGGAGTGTGTGTGTTCATCCGAGCTTTACATTCCCTCTTTCTGTTTCTCTGTCAGCAACTCCTTGGTCTGGATTGACGAATGGAGTTCATTTACTGTATAATCGGAGCCGCCGGATGTTCCGCCGGATGTTCCTCACCTTGCAAAACTTCCGGCTAACAAGCTACACGCTAAAAATAACAAGTTTTGAAAATAATTTGGATGGTGCAACAAGGCAGGCCTGCTTGGTTCTATTGGGAAATGATTGTAAAGCTTTACAAAGAATATGTTTACGGCATTTCCTCTCTAACTGGGACGTTTTGGGAGCTATTGGCGGGGATTTGCTATGGACAAAATACACACATGGCGATACACTGGTAAGATCAAATGACGTTTAACCTTTTGTGGGGTGCAAATGTTCCAAAAACAAGTTCCTTCCCGAGACTATTTAGCAGAGCCACCGTCGCTGCGTCCGGAGCTTAGCGCCACCCATGACGATTGTGATTGGTTTAAAGAAATACAAACAACCCAGACCGTTTTTTTCTCCTATCCCAGAATGTATGTGTGGTGTAGCCAGACCTTACTCCACAGCGCTGTGGAGATAGGTCTGGCAAGATTAGCATCTACTTGACTGACTTCCTAACCGTACACACTTTGTGCCATAGACTGTAAAAATAGTGGATGTAGCATCGGTGTCACTCATTGGTTTGTGAGGCCTTGAGTTTGGCGAGTCTCAATCTTGTTTTTTTTGCAGCCGGATGTGATGATTTTTGGACGAGAGAGTGATTGGAGTGGAGTTACATTACACCGGCCAAGCCAGTGTTGTTTATGGTTGTAATGGCGCTAAGCTAAACGCTAAAGAGGGAAAGTTGATGATTTTCAACCCTTCTGAAGCGAGCCTCATTCATCTGCATGTACGGCAGTTCAGAAAATCTGCAAACTTTCCTCTAAGTTACCAGCTAACGCTAGTGCTAGCTAGCTAGCTTGGTTGGCAGAATGCTGAACAAGACATTTTTAGGCGACCACAGTGGTTCAACTAACTTTGATGAAGTGAAAACACACAGTGAGAGAGTCACAGTTTAACATGAAAAGACAGACAACACCCAACAACAAGTTCAGGTCTATTTTAATGTACACAGTGCCATGGTTAGCATTGCTAAGCCTCTGTTATGACTGACAGGTCGGTGTGAATTTACAAAATGAACATCATGCTGTATTAAAAAAGACTTGAAACTAGTGATTGAGGCCATAAACTTATTATGAAAATGTATACTGAGGAAATAAATCAAGTGAGAAGTAGGCTCATTTTCTTATAGACTTCTATGGAAACATTTTCCTTTTTACAACCAGTGGAAATTAGATAGAATACTGGTTTAAAGAGCTTCTGCGTTGGCTTAATTTTTCCGACTTGGAAGTTTCATCCATTACTTTTGTGTGTGTGTGTGTGTGTGTGTGTGTGTGTGTGTGTGTGTGTGTGTGTGTGTGTGTGTGTGTGTGTGTGTGTGTGTGTGTGTGTGTGTGTGTGTGTGTGTGTGTGATGCCAAGTGCTCCATTTTCCCAGGCAGCTAGACAGGATCCCAGCAACACT
>CM042447.1:22660606-22680606 GCA_023631565.1 Gymnocephalus cernua
CCCAACCAAGCTAGCTCGCTAGCAGTAGCGTTATCTGGTAACTTAAGAGACAGTCTGCCGTTTTTTAACCAGCTCTGTGTACTGCCGCCAGTAAACCGCCCCTGGATGACTCGCTTCAGAAGGGTTGAAAATCGGCGACTTTCTCTCTTTTAGCGTTTAGCTTAGCACAGTGTCATTAAAACCATACACAACACTGGCTTAGATGCGCCATTCTCCCCAACTCCGCCCTTTCTGTTCAAATATGGTCACTTCTGGCTCCAAAATACCAAGACAGCAACAGCCAAAATGCAAACTCCTGGCTTCAAAACACAGTCCATAAACCAATGGGTGACATCACGGATGCTGCGTCCTTTCTTTATATACAGTCTATGGTTCCTCCCTTGTGTTGCATAATGTGCCTATGATACCTTACAGTACATATACATATTCCATTACTGACAGCTGCTGTGCTTCACATGAGTCCAACACACTGATGCCGCCTGGTTCACAGACTTAGACTTATACTTTTCTTAAATAATTTCTGGCCCACATGACAGTTGCCGTAAACCAAGTCGGGCTCGGCTGGTAACAAGTGGGCCACATCTGGCAGAAACTATGCATCATAGCTTTAAGTGCTTTGCTAAAAAAACAACACTTTGAATTCCTTTTCACCTCCTTGATTTGATCAGCATTTAAACCAGGAACCTTCAACTCACAACGCTACTTCTAGCCTACCATCACGTCACAGATCACACCATACTAATATCTACTCAAACTGTTGCCAGCCTTTTTATGGCCAAATGTCAACATAATGGTGATCTGCTGAGTAATTTGTGGGAAAACCTCAAAGGCCCAAGGAGTGTTTTGTATGCATTTCCCCTAAGCAGTGCAATCTGAGCAGCAGGGCTTAGGGGAATCGCAGTAAGCACTGCTGGAGCTTCTGTATAATAATAGGAATGTCCACACACTAGTCAGAACAGTAGAATCTACACGAGCCGGAGTTTAAACTGTATCCACAAGCAAGATTGTGCTGTCACTGTGCGTCTTTGGCCCAAATGTAATTTATCTGTATCAGTGTTTTATTTGCCTGATAACCGATAAAGTTAATGAATTAAAATGTGTTCTACTCTGGCTCAGCTACAGCTCTGTGTCTGTCCCTCTGCTTCGGTTTCTCTCCCCACTGAGACTGACTTAATGTCCCCCCCACAACACTATCTGACTCTCTTCTGCTGGGTATTATGTTCAAAGTTTCTCATTCATTAAATGATTGCTTAATGCATTTAAACTAAGTTTTGTGTTGGAGTTTTTAACATTCCAAAATCCTAATTTCGACATAAAGATTCATTTTCATTTTCACTGTAAATGCACATTGGGTCCAAATATCGGTTATCGGTTTCATTAACTACTAATAATCGATATCGGCCTTCGACACATTCTCACTCTCCCATGGTGTAAAATACGGACACTTGGTCATGTGCCTTTGGCATTTGTTATTCACGCTAAAAGTCTCCTTTAGCGTCGGGACTCTTGCCGTCACTTTTTGACGCTCTGGGTCGGGACGCACTGACTGACATGCAGCACAAGAACGTTAGGTTTAGGAAAAGATGGTGGCTGGGGTTATAAAATGTACAGTTTCAGTGACACGAGGGACAAGAATGGGACACGAACCCCAGTCTCCTGGGTGAAAGCCCTTTATTGTTTGACCCATCAACCACCCCAACCAACCTTCTTACGCGGCATTTCGGTCTTTCGTACTACTCGCTATTGTTGTTGCTCTTAATACTACGTCATCTACAGTATCAGCGCTGCGGAGCTGCTGCTCTGCCCAGTGCGTTCCATGTCTGAAGGGTGCATGTTGCGTGGTATCTGACGCTGAGAGCCACTGACCAAGGAGTGAGAACAGGTTGCAGCCTTGAAAAAACAGTATCTGTCGATCCCCAAATTCTAACGTGCTTCATTTCAGCCTCAGCATCTCCCCAGTATACATCTCTCAGTGGGGTACTGACAGCTTGGATTTTAGTCGATCATCTGCCCACCAGTGGCTGCTGGTTTCCTACTCCTTGGGGACGAACGTGCCCAGTGTGACTGACAGACAGCAAAGGGAAGCCAGGCCAGCAGGGAGCACACTGCCCTGGAGACACAGCCACACAGTGCTAGCGTTGTTCCCGTTGCCCTTGGACTCCGAGACATTTATCCACCGGGTTTGACAGACGAGGACCCACCAAACCAGGAGAGGGAGCGCCTCACTGGCTGAGGGAAATGTCACGGCTCGGGGGACTCTAAAGCATCAATGCAATGTAGCAAATGCAGTATTAACATGGCCGCAGCCAGGAGTGAAAAGTCAGCATCCCACTGGCTGGAAGGGAAACGTCAATCACCACCAGTGACAAATAAGGAACCACAGTTTCCCTTAATGATGTAACTGCAGCGCTATGACAAAGCTCTTTTTCTGCCAACTACCTCAGCAGTGTGTGTGTTTGTTTGTGTTTGTGTGTGTGTGTGTGTGTGTGTGTGTGTGTGTGTGTGTGTGTGTGTGTCTCAGGGCGCTGGTTTTGCTGCATCCAATGTGCCGTACATCGTGTTCCTGAGTGGCGTCTGACAGCAGCTCTGTGTGCTGCCAAAGAATGTGCTTCCTGGCACCGGGGCCTAAACCGCCGACTGCCCTACACACACACATACACACACTTACACACACACGCACAGATCTCTTTCCTTCTATCAAACAAACACACTAGCATTTTCCTGATGTCTCCGCCTTTTGTAATTCCCTTGCCTGGGTCCAGACCCTTGAATCTGGCATTATGACATGAAGCAGAGGCTGAAAAAGCAATCGATCCAATCAGCGCCATAGGCTGGACTAATGCCGTCGTCAAGCTGTATCAATATCGCCTCTTTTGTTTTTACTTCGCTCTGCTCTTAAAATCCGAAAAACAGTATGTTAGCATGGCATCAGTGTCGACATAAAATTACGTCAGACTCCGGCAGATACGTTGGTCACTAGCGATTGTGTAGGGGAAATTGAATCCCCCTTCCCTGCATTTCGCGCAATATCATACAGAGTCAATGCAATGACGCTAATTTGCAGCAGACGAAGCCAATGACGCCAATGACGCAAATGAGGCGATGCAAACATTCATCATATCCACGCAAGTTTAATACATATTTTAATTTGAGTGATCAAACTCACACGAGATACCGACAAATAACAGATAACACATAACCCATATTACAAAAAAGGACTAAAACTAACACTATAACTAATAAAAACCAAACTAAAACTAAGCATTTTCTAAAAACTAAACTAAACTAGCAAACCCGCTTTAGAAACGAATTAAAATGGGCGCATAGAGATTTACTCCTCGACGCAGCAGCAGCAAAGGGCCGCAGGTTCGACTCCGACCTGCGGCCCTTTGCTGCATGTCATTCTCCCTCTCTCTCTCCCCTTTCATGTCTTCAGCTGTCCTATCAAAATAAAGGCTGAAAATGCCCCCCAAAAAATTATCTTTAAAAACTAATTAAAGCCAAACTGAAATTGAAAACAAAAAGTCAAAACGAAATAGAAAATGAAAACTAATGAACAATTCTAAGCCATAATAACCTTGCAGAGGACGACATCTTGAGCTTTTGGAAACACTGATCGCCATTTTTCAGCATTTTATAGACCAAACAAGTAATCGATTCACTTAGAAAATAATCGACAGATTAATTGACTATGACAATAATCGTTAGTTGCAGCCCTAGTCTGATGAGTCATTTTTGAACCAGAAAAATAAAAGTCCCTATCGAAGAACATTTTCTTGACTAAATGTGCAAGTTAAGAATCCGGATGAAGCAAAAGCTGGAGAATGTTTTCGTTAAGCTGTCGCGCCACTTTAATACTAATTGCGGTCAGTTGACATACAGTCCCCGTCTATGTTTGGCCTCTCCGTCTCATCTCTACAAGGTCTGACATTTTCACAATGACACGAGTGTCGGTACGTGAGTGTTTTCATGTGTATTCTGTGGGCAGGAGTGAAAGCTCTAATGAATGAACACATGGTTGAGTATAACGTTGCAACTCCCAGGTGAAAAACCCCAAGGGTAGAGTCAGTTGATCTGTTACCACGTTGACACACAGCACAACCAACAGCTGAGTCATAACACGACACATGAACTCTGACACTCATTAGAGTAGTTGTCTTACGGCTGCTTGGCAATGTTCAGCCTGTTAAGCATTGGAATCTGTAAGCATTCCACGTTCTATTTGCTATAAGAACGCAGCTCGCCACGTAGGAAGGAGGTGGCGGTGGATCGTTGGGCGTTAACGCACAGGACTGTCAAGCCGTTTTAGGACCTAAAAATAAGACTGGGAGCCAGAAATGGTTGAGAAGTCTATAAAGTGAGGACAATTTTTCTTTATCAGTAAGCTGATCACCTTTCAAGAGAAACAAACTTTAAATCTTTAAATAAAACGTGTTTGGATTTAGCTGATCCATTCCTAAAGTAGTCGAGTACAACTCCAATAGTCCATAGTTCAATCAAGAGTCACGCCTGTCAACTTTGTCATAATTTGGAATGAGATCATTTTGATCCTTTCGTTGACAAATAGGAATGTTGTTTTTTGCTTTATTTAACAAGGAAAGGAACTGACATCACTGTTTTGTAATTGAGCTGCAATATGGGGGGGGCGCTACAGCCCCACTGCACCTCTGCTAAACTGCCACCAAATCCCGTCTTTTTGAGCTTAAACAAAAAAACGATGAAGTTGAAATGTTTGCAAAAGCTAACGAAAGCTCTCTTTCATTTTCAGGCAGTATTGAATTTATGCGCTTACCGGGTACAAGAGCATAAGTACGGAAGAGGGTTAGAGCCAATGTGAAAAATGTATTTGAGTTCTGAATTTAAAGATAAAGTTTAAAGTCAGAATTCTGAGAATATGAGAATAAAGTCAGAATTCTGAGTTTAAAGTCAGAATTCTGAGAATAAGACAATAAATTCAGAATTCTGAGTTTAAAGTCAAAATTCTGAGAATAAGAGAATAAAGTCCAAATTCTGAGAATGAAGTCTGAATTCTGAGTTTAAACTCAGAACTCAAATACATTTTTCACATGTGGCACGATCTTTCTCCGTACAAAAGAAATGATAGTAACAACAACACTTTCAATTTGCCACTCTCAAACTCTGCAGGAAGCAGAGCTTCTGTAAGTAACCACAACAACTGAGAAAAATCCCCTTTATAATGGCAACGTCTTTTATGCTGCAGCTTATTAAAAAATGTAACAGCATTATACTATGAACTGCATGAGCTCCTCTGCAGGACAATGTTGCTAATGAGTGGAATAAACTTTTAATAAAAATTACGCCAATTAAAATGCAAAATACTGCACCTCCGAACGGTGTATGGGACTCTTGAGTCCATTTATAGACACATGAAAAGAGTACTACTGAAAACTGCTACTTTAGCAATCTATGAGGATGCTTCCTCCGAACACGTGTGCACTTTGACCTGGAATCACTCCCAGTCCCACCAGCCGGACACGGGGCAGAAAAACACTCTCCGGCAGCAGAGAAGACACTTTGATCTTTAAATAACCACCTGAAAAAACAGCCAGCAGGCAGACAAAACCTCGTCACCAGTACTCACGGTTGTGTTTTTACCCAGCATGTAGTGGGAATACAAACTCCATCAGCGCTGTTATCCATGTGTTTCCCAAGCTTCTCCTCTTCTTTTTTTTTAAAATCTCCGCTCCTCGCTGCTTTTGACATCAGAGTAGCGCTATAGTTTTGCCTTGTGCAATCATGAATGAAAAGCGGAACATGACTCACAGACCACAAAGGGTTCCAAGTAAGCCGGCGATGTGCTTACATACATGTGTAAATGGTTGACTGGATGAATCATAGCGACGAGGCAGAGGGAGATATTGGATCTGAGGGCACAGACACACACACACACATGCACACACACATTTTCTTTTTCACATACCATACATACAATTCGCAACATGAACAACCCCCCCCCCCCCCCCCTCTCGTCATCATCACCACCCATACAGACAAAAATCAAGAAAAGATGACAGTAACTACAATATTCAAGACCATTCAACTAAATAGTAACAAAGAAGAAAATAAAACAGTATAAATGACAACACCATAAGCCCATCACACACGTCTCTCCCCAGCACAAAGCTTCTTAGGAGCCGTCCAGAAAGCTCAGGTACTTTCCCCATATCCTAGTGTAAACATCCAATCTGGCAAACCGTGTGACATTTTTTCAAACGCCGCCACACTAGCCATCTCATAAACCCACTCCTGGATTGACGGCACCCCTTCATTCTTCCATCCTCTTAACATAATCTGTCTGGCTATCATTAAACTTGTCTGGACCCAGCTTCTTATGCACCTAGGATTGACCCATCACCCAGAAAAAATAATCTTGGGCTGAATGGAACCTGGGTCCCTGCAATCAGACATAAGTTATCATGTAACAAGGTCCAAAATTCCTGGACCTTATCACAGGATCACAGGACATGTAATGGCCATGTAAGTAATTGGCCGTCCTCTGTCTTACAATTGTAACAATTTGGTGTGCGTACACACACACACACACACACACACACACACACACACACACACACACACACACACACACACACACACACACACACACACACACACACACACACACACACACTTAAAGATAAACAGGTAGATGGAGAAGCAGAGGAGAAAATGTAATTACCTGCACTGTTTGGGCTGATTGGCGTCACTCTAAACTCCACCATGACTAAAAAACAATGCCTTAATTACATAGTGAAATCAAGTTTGTGATTGCAAAGAAAGATCAGTCAACCTCATCAACACTATTTGAACTTGAGGTGGAGGAAAGTCCCAAACGCAGTCATAGTTTCTTCTCCGAATTACAACTGAGAGCATCCTCCAAAACCACGCTACGAGAAATGCAAAATGCAAGCAGTCCTACTGTAGCGTCCGATCTGATCTGGCTCACGCTGGCTTTTGGGCCCAGGACAACCAATAAGAAGCAGGCAGGGCGGAGCCTCAGCGAGCTGTTAATCATATTACCCAACTTGTTGTTCCTGCAGGAGCATGGTGCAATCTGGTATCATTACAGCAGGCAGCAAAACAGACAGACTAGAGAGCAGCTCAGAGGTGAAACCACAGGCACTGGTGTGACAAGTGACACTACATTTGGGTCTCAAGTGGCTCAAGCTCGAAGAAAAATTAAATAAAATAAAAAGGCAAGGGATGTCCAATGGCAAGGAAGATGGACATGAACCACGTGGTGTGTTTGTATTGCTGCCCCCCCCCCCCCCCCCCCAAATAACAGGAAGCTGACACAGACAGTGGAGAGATGACAGGAAACGAGGGGAGAGAGAAATAGGGAACGGCATGAAACAAAGGTCCCTGGCCAGACTCGAACAAGGGACAATGCAACTTGTTGGCGCCTTAACCCCATTAACCCCACCATTGCACCACGAGACTAACAGGGCCATGTACTCACAATGTTTACACTAAATAATTGTTCATTTCTTATACTGAAGTTGCATTGTTGAAACTGTATGACAATCTATATAAGATATTGGTCATACATGTTTTATTTTTATTTTGTTTTGTTTTAAAATGGTAGAATTTGTAGCCTGGTTGACCCCAGACCCCTCTCAGTTGTAACTGAGAGCGGTCTGGGGAAGGTTCATTGACAGTTTGTTTCCAACGGACGCCGCTCAAATGCCTCTGCAATTTGATAGTCCTTCAACCAATCAGACGATCCGGGTGACGTAGCAGCGACGGGTTCGGTGGCCGTGTCATGTTGAATGCAAACAAAAATCTGCTTGCTGTCTCTGCGCTATCGTCATCGTGTAAAGCCCGCCTCAACGGATGTGATTGGTGCCTCAATTTTGGGGACATTGGAAATGGGCTTAAATGGGCTCTTGGCCAGACGAACTGTTTCCTGCATATTCTCCGATCTGTACCGATGTATCCCGGTGGTAAACATGTGCGGTATTTTGAATGCACATAATTGTTGTAAATGTTTACAGCTGAAGAGAGAGAGCCTTAGTGAAGATTCTGACAGTCGTTTTGAATCGGGCTTTTCCAAATGGACTTGCCAGTCCAACCCCCCATGGGCGGGTTGAAAACATGCGGAACTAGCTGGCTGTAGTCCACAGACTGGGCAAAAATCTTCTCATGATGTAAAAATCGTCGTTTTATGTCATCAGAAGATTTTTTACCAGACCCACAATACAGAGATCTCCCGTCTCAGGGGGACATGAGGGAGGGACGCACGGTCATTCAGAAATACTACCGGGTTTCTACTGATACAAAGCTGAATGCTAAATCGGTGAAGTATCCCTTTAACATGTCCTACAGAGCTCCGTTCAGCGCACACACGCAACATGGCAAGCCGAGGGATCAGATGTGTCTGTACAGGTCATAGACTGTATAAGGTAGTAGAAGTACAGAGAGAGCGCACAGCAGGACAATTTAGCAGGACATTTGGTCTGTGTGCTCTGCTTCCTGTCACTGCTATGACATATTTAATACAGGTTAAGTTGTCTAGGTTGATGTCAAGTTGTTATAACACAATAACATAAACAATGCTAACTTTGCATTAAAAGTGTCATAATTTACCGAATGACACTTAATGACAACAATCACACATTCATAAAGAATCACAGGTGTGATGTCATGGTTATGACAGTGTCATGTCAGTCTTATGCACACCCGTTTAAATACTTTTAGTACTGCCAATCATTTTCCATGCACCAGTTCCTCTGCGAGCATAATCCAGCCATAGAGAAACTTGCTGCAAATATCTGATCCATCACAGTGAACAACACACCACCACTATTTTTGTAAAAGTAACAATGTCTGGCAATGTTCTCTCTGACATCAAAGGTTAGAGAGCTGGCTAACAAATAAAAATAGCATCAGTGAGCTGTGTCAGTAAAATGAAACCAAGACAAAAATTAACCAATGTGGACAGCATAAAGGGAAGAACTTGGTGGTTTCTTGCATTAAAAGTTACTGTCGAGTTTGCTGTTAGAATTGTATAGCTTCTTGAACGCAGCAGGAGGGGTGTTAACAAAGGTTCTCGCTTAAACCTTTTTTTCAGACTGATGCCGATATTGATATTTGAGAGTTGAAAACGTGTTTTATTACAACACGTGCAGTTGCTGTCATCTTTAAAAGAAATACTAACTGCTGCCAACTGCAAGCAAATGAAGACAACAGTACTTGGCAAATAGCCAATGAAATCGCAGCAGGGGCAACTGACAATTGGCCCCACTTGGCATGAGATTTGGGCGATCTGCCTTCATTGCGTTGTTGTTATGCCACACTCGGGGCACGTGACATTGAAAGTGTGGGGCTATCCCCTAATAGCAGCCTCTCAAGTCAAGGGCAATTAAAACCCAATTTTAAACTAGTCTATCAGCCACTGAGCTTAAATTATAGAATATAGGATTTTATTTTCTGTCATGGGGGTTCTTATGTGCCCATGTGGAGCAGTATGCTCTAAAGAACGACAATGGATGCAGCCTGGTTGGAAATGAAAAAGGTCAGCAGTTAAGTGAAGTAGTACAATTCATAGTTTATGGGCGTTTCCAATGCTCGGTCAACCGTTGGAAATGTTCTGACAGCGGGTTTCTTACTGCGATGAGAGACACTTTCATATCAAAACATGCAGTATCCAAACAAAGAGTAAGACTTTACTCGAAGGTATCTACATAAGAGTGACATGACACTGTCATGACACATGAACCCTAATATGCAAAACCACTAATATGGTCCTTTAAAGTACAGACCCTGAACTTAGCATTTGCATGTGATGAACCTATACACACTCAAACGCACACACGCACAGTAGGTTTTTCAAATTACAGGGACTAAAAGTGTGAGAATGCCTCTTAAAGTTAATACAATACCACTTAAATAAAACAATGATGGTGCAAAACCTCAGCCATGAGGAGTAGGGGGTTCCTTTTAATGCATTTCATCCTATTTACATTTTATTCTAGGGGGTTGTCAAAGTCCATGCCGGCGGACATTTTGAGCGAGAACACCACGCGTTGGTACCATGTATGCTGCATCAACTGTCGCAAAGGGTGTGCTCAGCGCCGTAACCGAACGACACCTCAAGCTTAAAACCACATCATAACCGACCTAACAGTCCACGTCAACGCAGGGGTCATATCTTGATCACTTTATGACTCGTGGAAGGTCTGGTTCGTCTGATCGCACCGGCAGGATGTGAGATGTAGAAAAAAAAGAGCTAAGCTGAAAGGAAATGGTCTGAGGTTTCTCAGTTCTGTGTTCTTGACGCACATCTCCAACTGGACTCCATTTTTTCTTTCTCCTGATCAGCTCAGGGGGAGAAGCCTTTAATTAGTTTTTTTAATCCGTTGTTATTATCATATGTGCATGTCCATTATTACTCGCAGCAGGTTGGAGCTTTTCTTTCGTCAGCGAACGCACCGAGGTGATTTGGTAGGGTGTTAATTTAACGATGTTTAAATGTACTGTACTCCCCGGGAGGGTGGGGGGGGTGCATTATCCCCTGTTTTGTCTTCCCATCGACCACGCAACTTTTTTGATTTTCTGGGTCAAAAATTAAAAATAAAACTTGTTTTTGTCACTTTTTTCAAAGTTTTTTGTCACTTTTTCCGATGTTTTTGTTGATTTTTGATGCGCTTCTTTTATAAATTTTTTTCAAATGCTATAAAATTTAATAAAACACCCAAATTCAATGAAAGTAGTGAACTGATCATATATTTTTACTTGTGAAGAGCCTTTTATGGAATCATCCACGTTATTTATTTTGACAATTTGGTTGAAAGAAACCCAAATATCTGCTATAAAAACTTTTTGAAAATGGGTCAAATTTGACCCGAGGACAACAGGACGGTTAAAGAATGTATTGAGGATTGCTTCTTGCTACAATTTGTGTGCGCACATTGCTTCAACACTGATGTGAACTGAAACTTGTCGTTCCATTGTAAATACACTGACGTGACCAAAATCAACAATCTCATATCTCACTGAGTAAAATAAAACCACACTGTCCTAGTGTTCAACGGTGAAAGAGGACACATTAATGATAAAAAAAGGCCTATTGATGACACATCAAAAGAGAGAAAGAAACCGAGTAGATAACGAAGGCTCATTATTTACGTGTCATACTTTAGTTTCTGTGCAGCAGTGAGCAGAGAGCCAGATGTCGGCTCCGCCGGCATGGTTTAACCAGTAATTACCGGCGGGATGAGATGAACGCTCGGTCAACCGTTGGAAATGTTCTGACAGCGGGTTTCTTACTGCGATGAGAGACACTTTCATATCAAAACATGCAGTATCCAAACAAAGAGTAAGACTTTACTCGAAGGTATCTACATAAGAGTGACTTGACACTGTCATGACACATGAACCCTAACCCTAACATGTCATGACAAAAACCGAATGACACTTACTAAAACATTATGTCATGAATGTTTATGACTTGTTTATAATGTTTATGACATGTTCATGACAGTGTCATGTCACTCTTGTGTAGATTCCTTCAAGTAAAGTGTAACCAAACAAAGACCAGTAGTTCTGTCGAGACTCCTTTCCAGCAGCGGAAGAAAAGTACTAATGCCACACAAGTACAAAAATCCTTTATTGCAAAAGTAATACTTAACCCTTACATTGTGTTAGGGTCAAATTTGACCCATTTTCACGTTCAGACATGTAAAAAGTACCAAGGCTTCACGATATCCCCAGAAACTAGCTATTCAAACAAAACAAGTCACAATTTTAGTAAATTCTTTAAAAAGTCTCTCCAAAAAATGTAATGTATTAGTTTGCAAATATAGAGTGGTACATTTTAAGATAAAAAAGGTCCATGGGGCCAAAAACAAACAAACATTTAAAGTGTTTAGATGCAAATGAATACATAATAAGTTAGCTATGAGGTTAAAACCTTTATTGGATGATAATAATAGTTTTTTGAGTATTTTAGGCTGAGTTAGAATAGAATAGAATGCATTTTACACATGTACAATAAGATTAAAAGCAACTCCTTTTCCAGTGCCAACATGTATGTAAAATAAATATAACAACATGGAATAAAATAAATAGTGCAAAAAAAGGGGGGTAAGGTGCACAGTTCTGAGACGCTATATACATATAAAAAAAATAATAATATGGTTTTATATTTGGTTTTTGGTTTTATATTGCACAGTAATGGAATTGCACAGTATTATCAATATTATCAATAGCATTAAATATTAAATATCACGTTAAATCACGAGTCAAATTTGACCCGCTAACACAGAAAATGTGTGCAGCTTTCTAACACATTACAAGGGTTAAGTAAAAGTATGTAAGTATCATCAGGAAAATGTACTTCAAGTATTAAAAGTTAAAGTACTCAATGCAGAAAAAAACCCAAGTTTTAGATACTGGAAACGGTCCAAACAGTTGTTTAATGGTCTAATCATCTCAGCTGGACTTGTAGGCCGTTATATTGTTGGCTAGTTTAATTTATAATAAAACATCATATTTTACAACCCCAAATCAGAAAAAGTTGGGACAGTATGGAAAACACAAATAAAAAAAGAAAGTAGTGATTTCTAAATGTACTTTGACTTGTATTTCATTGCAGATAATGTGAACACAGAATATTTCATGTTTTGTCTGGTCAATTTAATTTAATTTGTAAATATACATCCTTTCCTGTCATTCAGACCTGCAAAACATTCCAAAAAAGGTTGGGACAGGAGCAATTAAGGGCTAGTAATCAGGTAAATTGGTTAAATAATGATGTGATTTGAAACAGGTGATGTCAACAGGTGATTGTAATTATGATTTGGTACAAAAGCAGCATCCAAGAAAGGTCTAGTCCTTTAGGAGCAAAGATGGGCTGAGGATCGCCAGTATGCCAACAAATACGTGAGAACATTATTGAAATGTTTAAAAACAATGTTCCTCAAAGAAAGATAGGAAAACATTTGCTTATTTCACCTTCAACAGTACATAACATAATTAAAAGATTCAAGGAATGTGGAGGAATTTCAGTGCGTAAAGGACAAGGGCGCAAGCCTAAGCTGAACAACCGTGATCTCCGCTCCCTCAGGCGGCACTGCATCAAGAATCGTCATTCATCTATAAGTGATATCACCACATGGGCTCAGGACTAGTTTGGCAAACTTTGTCAAGTACCACAATACGTAGTTACAGCCACAAATGCCAGTTAAAACTGTACTGTGCCAAAAGGAAGCCCTATGTTAACAGTGTCCAGAAGCGCCGTCAACTTCTCTGGGCTCGGAGGCATCTGGGATGGACCATCACACAGTGGAAACGTGTACTGTGGTCAGATGAATCAGTATTTCAGGTATTTTTTGGGAGAAATGGACGCCGTGTGCTCCGGACCAAAGAAGAAAAGGATTATCCAGACTCTTACCAGCAACAAGTCCAAAAGCCAGGGTCTGTCATTGTATGGGGTTGTGTCAGTGCCCTTGGCAAAGGTAACTTGCACTTCTGTGATGGCACCATTAATGCTGAAAAGTACATAGAGATTTTGGAGCACAATATGCTGCCTTCAAGAAGACATCTTTTCCAAGGACGTCCATGTATATTTCAACAAGATAATGCAAAACCACATTCTGCACACATTACAAAGTCCTGGCTGCGGAGGAAGAGGATACGGGTACTTGACTGGCCTGCCTGCAGTCCCGACCTGTCTCCAATAGAGAATGTGTGGCGCAGTTTGAAGCGCAAAATGCGACAACTAAGACCCCGTACTGTTGCCCACCTTAAGACTTGTTTGCAGCAAGAATGGGACAAAATTACACCTGAAACACTTCATCACTTGGTGTCTTCAGTCCTAAACGTCTTTTAAGTGTTGTGAAAAGGAATGGCAACATTACAAAGTGGTAAATGCTTTACTGTTCCAACTTTTTTCGAAATGTGTTGCAAGAACCAAAATAGGAATTTTGTTTTTTTGAAAAAAAACAATAGAAATCATGAGGAACACATTAAATTATGCGCTGTTTTATTGTCTGCAATGAAATACAAGTCAAAGTACATTTAGAAATCACTTTTTTATTTTTTTATTTGTGTTTTCCATACTGTCCCAACTTTTTCTGATTTGGGGTTGTATAAACTACATGTGTTTTGTGTGCAACGATCTTAAATTTCTTAAGTAACTAAAGCTGTCAGATGAATGTAGTGGAGGAAAAAGCACAATATTTCTCTCTGAAATGTAGTGGAGTCGAAGGAGAAAGTGGCATGAGTAGAAATTTGTGACTTGTAAAGTACAAGTCAACTAAACAACTACTTGTGAACGTACACACATTCCTCCAAAACAAGTTCCTTCACGAGGGAATTTTGCAGCAGCACCGGGGCTCTGTACGGCGCCCAAGACGATTGTGATTGGTTTAAAGAAATGCCAATAAACCAGAGCGCGTTTTTCTCCCATCCCGGAATGCTGTGTGGACTAGCCAGACCCTCCTTTACAGCGATGTGGAGGAAGGTCTGGCAATGCAAGACTACTACAGAAGAAACCCGGGGGACAAGCTGAAAACTTTCACTTATTGTGTAGGTTCCATTTTTAAATCCTTTTGTGTTGTTTCCAACACAAAAGCTTTGTATTTCTTCCAAGAACAATTTGGAAAGTATGTCCTTGCATTTACAGCAACAAGTGCAAATGTGATGAGATATTTCCAACACTGAAAATGTTGTGCATGGTTACATTTAAACATTGGCTGCCAGTACATTTCCTGACATACATTAGTTGCGGGAAAAAAATCCCAGATCTCTGACAGCTCGTGAAGAATCCTCACAAACAGTTAATGTGTTGAGGGCTTCCTTGGAATCCCTAAAGTTTCCTTTTAATCAAATATTTGGGGGTTTCTCCAGGAATTTATTTGAACTCCTAACATGGAGCCACGCCCAGATTGGCCACGGCAGTGCGACTCCCTTTTTTTATGTGTGTGTGCAGAATTCATGGGAAGGAACTGAAACTGTGATGGGCTGTTGAGGAAAAGACAACCCCCCCACCCCCACACACACACACGCACACACCAGAGGCATCCTGGCCACACATTAGTTGCTGCTGTTCATATAGCAACTGATTATTCATAAGCAGAAAATTGTTTGAGAAAAATAATCTATGTGTGTTCCTGTCAAATGAATAAGCCTCTTATCCAAAATGGCCACCGCATGCTAATTGTGAAACTGAAAGGAAAACTATGCAGACTTCAAGAAAAGGGAAAACAGAGCAAGATGGAGGTAGACAGAATACATATGGGAGGTCCCGTTAACGAAGAGAAAGAGAGTATTGCACTTCTCACATGCACCTTGTGAGTGTTTGCATGAAATACCCAGGGACTCGAAGCAGGTTAGTACAAACAGTGAAAAGAACTCCCACACAAGTACGTCAACACACAAAGCCTTCCACTTGGACTAATGCACAGAAACAGTTGCCTTGACACTCCGGATATTTCACTCAGCTTCATGACTCAGTCACAGGCTCACTCCACAATGTATACATATATATATTTATACTGTGTTTAGGGATTTGAGTCAAGAAAAGCGTGCAGTTCTTGTGTGACCAGTGAAAGTGTATTTGGTCACCGCTTTAACTAAGTGGACTTGTCCCGTGTGCAGATTCTGACCTTTTTGAAACATTACATCTGAAGTCCTGAACACTGAGTACAAAAAAATGTGTCACTTGCGTACACAACGTTAAAAATAGTTTCAAAATGTTTTACCAAAACTGACATGGGCAATGCAACCTTTTCATTTATATGGCAGGCATGGCTGCAGAGCACAGACGGTATTGAAAGGGGGATTTCATTCTTTTGTTGTTTCTTTGTGTTTTGTTTTGTTGTGCATGATCAAAAAAACGTTCCTTCACAAATCACACCCTGTTGCAACTGATTCAAGCATCATCACCACGGGAACGTGCCTATGTTCCCACCAATGACAGTATATAAAAATGGACCCAGCGACTCCGCTGTTTTTGACGGAGACAAGTGAAGTCTCTTACCAGCACATTTCCGGTGATGGTTGAGCGTTACTGAGTGTTACTGCGCAGCTGCAAACTGAGCTTCCCGCCGTAGATGTGACGTGACCAACGTGTCTGAATGTTGTAAGTCTTCTGGTAGCTGTGCCAAGAGAAATCTCAATCATTCCCAATCTTGCAGAGACGGAGAGCGTAGGTATATGTAAGGAGATAACATAGGCACACGCTAATTATTGCTAACTAAAATGCTAGTTAACATTAGTAATTAAACTAAACAGCTAATGTACGTCAAAACTGCTTGCGAGCTTCGCTCTGAGGAAAGAAGCCTGCCCCCTTGGTTCCCACAGTCCTATGTTCCCACAGCCCTATGTTCCCACATTTCTAAGATTTGTCTTAAAATTAGGCCCTATGTTCCCACATTTCTAAGAATTCTTTCGAAATTAGGCCCTATGTTGCCACAGTTCCCACATTTCTAAGATTGTTTTTCCAAAATTAGGCCCTATGTTCCCATATTTCCTTTTTCATAAATTTGTATCAGATTTGATCCCCCTTTCTTCCAATTTGGTAGCCAATTACACCTAACCTATTATCCAGTAGCAATGGACTACAGATGGAATGTAACCCTAACCCTAACATAGGGCCTACTTTTAAGAAAAGTCTTAGAAATGTGGGAACATAGTGCTGTGAGAACATAGGGCTGTGAGAACATAGGACTGTGGGAACATAGGGCTGTGAGAACATAGGGCTGTGGGAACATAGGGCTGTGAGAACATGGGGCTGTGAGAACATTGGGCTGTGGGAACATAGGGCTGTGAGAACATAGGGCTGTGGGAACATAGGGCTGTGAGAACATAGGGCTGTGGGAACATAGGGCTGTGAGAACATAGGGCTGTGGGAACATAGGGCTGTGAGAACATAGGGCTGTGAGAACATAGGGCTGTGGGAACATAGGGCTGTGAGAACATGGGGCTGTGAGAACATTGGGCTGTGGGAACATAGGGCTGTGAGAACATAGGGCTGTGGGAACATAGGGCTGTGAGAACATAGGGCTGTGGGAACATAGGGCTGTGAGAACATAGGGCTGTGGGAACATAGGGCTGTGAGAACATAGGGCTGTGGGAACATAGGGCTGTGAGAACATAGGGCTGTGGGAACATAGGGCTGTGGGAACATAGGGCTGTAAGGACATAGGGCTGTGGGAACATAGGGCTGTGGGAACATAGGGCTGTAAGAACATAGGGCTGTGGGAACATAGGGCTGTGGGAACATAGGGCCTAATTTTAAGTGAAAAAAAATCCTCTTCACCTGGCTCACCGTCTCTTTCAGCGTCTCCCCTCTGGCAGGTGGTACAGGTCACTATGGGGATATCCTATGTTCCCTCAAGGATTTCCCCCCAAATATGGCCCTGTGTTCCCTTAGCACTATGTTTCCTTATGTATATCAATTTCCCCTGCATAAAAATTAGGCCCTAAGGTTAGGGGCTGAAGGAACATAGGGCAGAGGGAACATATGGCTGAGGGAACATAGGGCAGAGGGAACATATGGCTGAGGGAACATAGGGCAGAGGGAACATATGGCTGAGGGAACATAGGGCTGAGGGAACACATGGCTGAGGGAACATAGGGCTGAGGGAACATAGAGCTGGGAACATAGGGCTGACCCCCATCCCCATGATGCCCTGGACTTGTAAACTCCATCCCTGGACAGTCTCTGGAACTATCCAGCCAGGCTGCGTCTTCACAGGAATTCTCCCAAATGAGAAATTGACATACAATCTGAGGCTTCACGGATCATATGGAAAAAAAAAAACAATTACCGATAGACTTGAAAATCAATGGAGCAAGATGGTACATCAGTCAAGTTTCTATTTTCTCATTCTTTCATCGTGCCTCGGTTGAGTGTTTTCATATCAGTGCCGCATTATGTTACGCTCTACTTCCTGTCAATCAACTGACACCCACAGATAGAAATAGAAAGTCTTCTCCAGGATATAGTATATGGCTAAATAATTTCAGATATTCATAATCTTTGGACTAAGATTGAATATTGTTTTAAGGTACACTTTAAGTTCAACAGCAATTAAATTGCTTTTCACACTACACGTGTAATGTGAAAGGTGTTGATGCAACCCACAGAGAGTTATCACCAACTGCAGTTGCCCAGCATTTTAGTGTCTTTCAGCTCATTGTTTGGGTTTTACAGCCTGCACCTTTACTGTTTTGTCACCGGCTGATAACCTCTTTAACTCACTGTAACTCACTGACGACCAGGGCATAAATTAATAAATTAAGAGTGTTATTGACGTTACAGAGCTGCTTGGTTGCTGTCCGTTTCTCTGTTATGAACGTTGTCGCTACTACCGCATTGCATTATGGGATATTTATGCCGGCGAAGGGACAAAATAATTCATGCAACTAATTCACTCATTATTTTAAGTTGATACAACTAAGCCCTTTTTACAGTGTATGAAATAAAGGCTTCACGCCGCCCTACACGTTATTCTAGGCACAGTTCAATAAGCAACTTTTATACATTATATGTAGTATATTATCAGGGGCAGACTGGGACAAAGATTTGGCCGTAGCAATTCCGTCCCTTACCGGCCCAATTTCATAATGGATAGATAGATTTGCTTTATTATTGCAAAAACCAGGCTCACATGAGATTATGGCACTAGCAGCATGAGGCTTTCATAATTAAATAATACACACAATTTATAAAACCTTCAAATAAACTAGCATGGCACCATCTTATAATATAACGGAAATGCTTGCATATTTAAAACATATTATCCCATACTTAAATGCCCAAAACACCAAAGTACGAAGAAATATCGGATCAGACGCAAGCTTTTATTTTGAAAAGTAGAAGACCGACGGCACCAGACGGGAGGCTCCAAGGCTGCAACCGTTCGTCTTGCATATTTTGTCAAACTAGTGTGAAACGCCTGTGTTGCCGCATTCGCCAGAACTGCCAGATTGCCAGTCCGCCTATAGTAGGGGGGGTTAAGGGGTCCTTGGCTTAAAATACGTTGAAGACCCCTGTTCTAGGGTTAAGTGTTTCTAGTGTTCTTGGTGTTTTGGATTCAGCCATATGTTTATTAAAGCTCACTTTTTGTTCTGCCAACCTGCCTGTCTGGTCTCTTTCTTTTGGGTCCTCCTTTTGAACTCTCAAAACCGTGCAGCTTTAAATAAAATCCTGTGACTTTGTTGTGTTTTTAAAGCAGTTTTGATTGCCACTTTGTTCTTGACAGAGCGCAATCAGCTCATATAAAGAGCTGTATGTGCCACGTACATTTCACTGTCACTTAGCATGCATACAGTGTCTGTGGACAGAGGGGTTGAGGACGGAGCAAGACTCATAAAGCTCAAGGACAGTGAATGCAACACGTGTAAAATAGAAAGGAACGCCGTTATAAACTCTCTCTCTCTCTCTCTCTCTCTCCCACTCTCTCTCTCTCTCTCTCTCTCTCTCTCTCTCTCTCTCTCTCTCTGTTTAAGGCATGTTTACATTTTGCACAGGAGAAAACAGACAAGAGAGACAATAAAACCTAGTTTATTAGGAAATGGCTCCTATGCGTTTCACCGGCGCCCAACCCCCCCATACAGTTGCTACGGAAACGTGCCATAAGAGGCAGTGCTTTTGCCTCTCTGAGGGGACTGAGTTACAGGGAAAAACCTGTGGATCCACGCCAATCAGAGGTTGCCAGGAGGACTGAAGGCCAATCTAGAGAGCCAATCGTGTAGCCAGATCAGAAATATAGAGATTAGCACGTCACAACTTTTGCCTTCCATTTGACTAAGAACTTCTAGGTGTGTGTGTGGATATGCAAATTTCAAGTTTTCTCTATTTCTTTAGTCATTGTTTTTCTTGAGTTTCTACCCCCCCCCCCCCCCCCTCCCTCTCGCCATCATGACTCAGTGTCACCATGACTCAGGTTAAATGGTCCTGGCAGCATAACAGCTCACACACAGGTCACAGCCACCTCTAACTCTCCGCAAAGAGGAAGTGATACAAAAATAAG
>CM042447.1:22685606-22753106 GCA_023631565.1 Gymnocephalus cernua
AACTTTACAGTTAAACAATTAAACTTGTCAGTGCTCTCTGATGGACAAACTATGTACCTGTTTCAAATTACATCAAAATGTATCTTTGGCATTTCTGTACAATCAATTCATTTTCTTTTTGAGGCGGATGCTAATATCACTATCCCAAAATGTCAAGCTATTCCTTTAAAGATCAAAGATATGTGCTGATCAGGACAGGTCATCAAAATTGCTCCTAAATTTTCTCAAACTTATATTTGGCATTTGTGTACTGCAGTTTCTTCTTACTAATTGGCTGACATATACACAGATATCCATTTATCTGCTATAAGCTAAAGTTGGCCGAAAGTATTGGCCAATATTTTATTTCTAAAGAGATAATTCTCATAATTTAGTAAGCATGCTTGTGTGTATGTGCGGCACAATTCAGTGAGTGTGTGTGTGTGTGTGTGTGTGTGTGTGTGTGTGTGTGTGTGTGTGTGTGTGTGTGTGTGTGTGTGTGTGTGTGTGTGTGTGTGTGTGCGTGTGTGTGTGTGTGTGTGCGTGTGTGTGTGTGTGTGTGTGTGTTTATTGTGAGTGTGATCTGCTGTGAACAAAGTTTCTCTCTGTTCCTGTGTGTCTGCTTCTTTGGCACAACATTGCTGCTTGAGTTGGTGTGTATGTGTGAGTGTGTGTTACAGAGGCAGTCTGTAGAGCAAAACTGGAAGTGATGCTTTGCAAAAATGCTTTGTTATTCCAGAATGGTCCACAGATGACTGCACTCTCAAAATGATTTTATATTTTCCAGGTTTCCCCCAGAAACACAGACTGATGGCAGCATTAATGTAGAGCCAAATAGTTTCTGTGATAGTAACAGAATCATGGACAGAATCGCAAAAATTGATAATTTAAAAAAGCTACATTCGGTCAGTGCTAAAAGCTAACTGGAGATTTGAAAATATGACTACATCTACGTTTCTAGCCAAGACCGCCCTACCCTAACTGTGGTTTAAAAACGCTGTTAAAATACATAACAAAATAATTTCCAGTGGCTAACGCCCGGTGGGAGGCATCTTAGGCCCGGTGGGTCACCAGGCTTGGGAGAAACCTCTACAATAATACCCAGCATGATGGATAAAGAACTGGAATAGCCTGTAAAAGCAGCAGCCCTGTCTCCTTTCTATCGTTCTGCATCTAGGAAAGGGTAGCAGAACTTTTTTTCAGGGAAAGTCGTGCTCTGTTACATCAGGGAGAGGCAGAGGGAAAGGCTATAAACGGCAAGTGTTCCAGGTCCATTTTTGACAATCTAGGCCAGTCACTCTGACGTAAAAAGCCAGTGAGGAAGAGGGGAGCTGTTGCATCGCTCATTAATGTGTAAAGGTGGATGTGGTTGACGAGGAATGAACAAATGTGTGTCTGTGCATGTTTGTGTGTAGAAAAATCAAACACCACAATGTCACAGCAACACCAGCAGGCCTTGAGAGGCTTTCTGTGAAATCAAAGCCTTCTGTGTGCAGGAACCAGAGATCTCATGCCACGTAATCCTGGCACTTCCTCCTGCTGAGGGAACTGGTACTGCCGGTCTATTGGGTTCCATCCATAGATTGTAACAAAATAAAAATAATGGACGAAGATTCCGGGCCTGAAAAGTGAAGCAAATGCGTAAGTGCCTTAAACCAGCATTATATCTCATTTCCAGCAGGGGGCGACTCCACTGGTTGTAAAAGGGAGTCTGTTTCTATAGAAGTCTATGAGAAATGAGCTTACCCATCACCTGATTTATTACCTCAGGAAACATTTCAATAACGAGTTTATGGCCTCAATCGCTAGTTTCAAGTCTTTTTCAATAAAGCACGATGTTCATATTGTAAATTATGGTCACACTGATTTTAAAATAGACGATAAAGCAGGGGATGCTTTAGCGTGTAGCTACACTCCGACCTGTTAATAATGTCAGAGGCTTAGCAATGCTAACCATGTCACTGTGTACATTAAAATAGACCTCAACTTGTTTTTGGGTGTTGTCCATGTTTTCGTCCTGAACTCTCACCCTCTCACTGTGTTTTTAATTTAAGTTAATTGGAACATTTGGTCGCCTACAAATGTCTTGTTCAGCGTTCTGCCAACCAAGCTAGCTAGCGCTTGCTAGATCTGCTAGCACTAGCGTTAGCGTTAGCTGGTAAGTTAAGGGAAAGTTTGCAGATTTTCTGAACTGCCGTATATGCAGAAGAATGCTGGCAGTACCCGGAGGTCCGTGTTTACCCGCCGGTAAATCTCCGCTGCATGACTCGCTTCAGAAGGGTTGAGAATTGGAAACTTTCCCTCTTTAGCGTTTAGCTTAGCGCAACGCTATTGCAGCCATAAACAACACTGGCTTGGCCCTCCCTAGCTCCACCCTCTCATCCAAAAATCGCCACACCCAGTTGCAAAAAACCAAGATGGTGTCGCCTGTATTGCCAAACTCGTGGCTTCAAAATGGCAGTCCACAAACCAATGGGTGACACCGATGCTACGTCCACTAGTCTATGTTCCAGTCGCTGGGGAAACTCGTGGCGTGAACCCCCCCCCTTGTGCTGACAAACCAAAGAAATTCTCTCTTTCAGAAACGGATGTAAAAACAGACAGGAATACATCCACAACCAAATACAGCCATGTCAGGAGCAAGGGGAGCATCGATTGCTTTTTTTTATGTTGTTGCTTTTGTTCTCTCTTGTTTTCTATTCATCGCTCTGACCGCATAACTCTTTCTCTAACCCTCCCTTTTCCAGCCACCGGTGTCGCCATCCCTTCTGTTGCCTTGGGGATGTATCTCACTTTAGTGGGCTTGCAGGGTTATGGGTGTGAGAGAGTGTCAATGGAAGAGCAGGAGAAGGTGGTGGTGAGAGCATGCCAGGCGCTAAACAGACAACAAGAGGCCACCCAGAGGTCCGGAATCATTCACTCGTTCACTACTCCCTACTTAGGCTACATTTACATTGCTACATTTTGTTTTAAAAACTAATTTTTTTTGCCACGTTTACAGTTCGCATTCCCCCTGCTCTGGCGTTTTAGAGCCCCTAAACCAGAGAAATGTATAACCCTTCTGACCCTGATTTGGTTTGGAATCTGCAGGGTTGTGTTGCGGTCTCAACGGCCGCAAATGGAGACATTTGACAACGCCGACACTGACGCCAATGTTTCGCCACCTGATTGGGTCATGACGTCTTGTTCTCTGAGACTAAGCTACTAACGTCACCTTGGCAACTACCAGCGGCGGGCGGAGCATACATGCTGCCTCCTGTTTATGCCCAGTATTCGAGAATGGTGATGAGATATGATGTGAGGCGTGTTACTTTAAACAGAAATTAGTTCTGCTGCTGGAGCTAAAAACACTGGTGTGCACAGAGATCGCTTTTGGCTCAAAACTCCATTTAAAAAACTAAATGTAGCAATGTAAATGTAGCTGTACTATATCGGGGAGTTCTATGTAGAGGACTATATAGGGAGCCCCCCCCTGAAATATGATTGGCCCCCCTGGTGCCGCCCCCCCCTTCCCATCCATTGGGCTAGAGTGCTGTCAATCTGACAATTGTGATTTCCACACAGCCAGATTTTGTTTTGTTTTTTACCACGGGCTGCCGTGACACTAAGGACCAGGATGAACTTCCTGTTGCCCTGGTGACTTCAGATAAGGAATGTAGTATGTGGGAATTCCCAGACTTTGCTAAGTTTCAGCGCTGGTTAGAGTGGTTAAGAAACAAGGTCAGTGCGGCCTCCGTGCCGATGGAAATGAGCACTTCCCCTTTTCAGCAGTGTGGTTTTAGGTGTCATGGGCAGACGTCAAGCAGCATGGGATACATGACGCCCGCTCTCGAAGCCCTCTCTCGAAGCCCTCTCTCTGTCTCTTTCTCTTTTCCCATCAGAGGCTGCCAGAAGGACGGAAGACCAATCCGGAGAGCCAATCGTGTAGCCAGATCAGGAAGATAGAGATTAGCACGTCACAACTTTTGCTTTCCATTTGACTAAGAACTTCTAGGTATGTGTGGATATGCCAATTTCACTTTTTCTCTATTTCTTTAGTCATTGTTTTTCTTGAGTTTCTACCACCCCCACCCCCACGCCATCTTGACTCAGTGTCACCATGACTCGGGTTAAATGGTCCTCCTGACAGCAGGTTACTACAGCTCACAGGTCACAGCCACCCCCTAACTCTCTGCAAAGAGGAAGTGATTAAAAAATAATATAGCACCAAAAGTCAGTATTGGTCCTGAGGTAAACTTTGAGATGCCATGCTGTTGTGGAATGATACAGACCTTTTCCCAAAGCCTACCAAGTGTTTTGATAATAATAAATAATAATAGCACCTTTCATACAGAGAGTGTAGCTGAAAGGGCTTTACAACAAAGTGGAGAGACCACAAAAGAAACAAGATCACATCAAGACAATAAAATCAGTCACCAAAGAATCAAATGACCAACAAACAACAGAGGCTGCAAATATATGCCAAGAACAATAGAGTATGTAAAAATCAAAACAACACAAGGGAGAACAAAAAATGTAAACTATGATAATAAAGCGAACAAGTGACAATCTGTTTAAAACTGTGCTGAATAAATACGTGTTCCATGGTTGTTTAAAAAATGTCTACAGCGCTTGCATCTCTTATAGCCTTGGGTAACAACTTCCACAGTTTTGGTGCATAGTTAAAAAAGGCTGATCTGCCCATTTTTTTGTGATATTATTAATTTGTGTGATAATATGCAATTTAAAAAGCCGGCAGCAGAAGATCTTAGACGCCATGAGGGATTATGAAATGACAATAGATAGATTTGTAGCGCAGTTAAAAGCAAATTCTGTCAACAAAGTCCAACAAAATAGGTTGTTGTCAGTGCCTATACCAGAACGACCTATGGGGCAATTCCAAAAACTACTCATGGTTAAAGTTTAATCTCGACCTTCCACCAAAAGACTTTTCAAGCAATTCCACCATCACAGACAAATTTCCAAATTCTGAATGAAATCCTGAGAGTCTTGCTAGAATTGGGGCGCTCCCATCGTCTCAATCGTTTGGTGGAAGGTGGTCATAAAACTCAGTCCCAGTTAGTCTTTTTTCCGTCTTGACGTTCCGACAAAATCAAACAGGTTTGATATTATCTTATGTTTTAAGTAGGGCTGTCAGTTAAACGCGTTATTAACGGCGTTAACGCAAACCCATTTTAACGGCGTCAATTTTTTTGTCGTGAGATTAACGTTCTTTCAGATCTAGCTAGACCGGAAACAAAACAGACACACGCTGCCACACTTGAGAGCCACGTAGCTAGTAGGCTCGTCGCGGCGATTATCTTTGGAGAGAGTAGTGACTCTAGAGTCATAGTGAGAGAAACAACGTGTCTCCCCTGTTCTTTCTGACCACGGTGGGAAACCTGGAGCAGAAAAAGTTACCCCTCTCCTTGATTTCATGTTGTTTAGGGAGGAGAACCAGGAAATGAGTCAGGGGAAACCATAGTCGCTATGACGACAAGCCACGCTTGCCTAAGGCATGAGGCAGTACTATCTGCAATGGAAAATGGAGGTAACAGTGTTACATTGTGTGACAGATTATTAGCTCCAAGTGTGAATGTTAGTGTGAAATTGAACACTACGTATATGACAATGTTGTTTTCAATAAAAAAAAAACATTTTCACAAAGCAGCCGATCCACTTTTCCATGTTGATAAGAGCATTAAAATGAGAAAATATAATGGGACAAAAAGAAATCAAGGGACATTTAGAATAGATAAAAATGTGCGATTAATTGCGATTAATCGTGAGTTAACTATGACATTAATGCGATTAATCGCGATTAAATATTTTATTCATTTGACAGCACTAGTTTTAAGTCTAGGTAGTGAAGTTAAATCACGTGAACATTGTCAACAACCAATGGGTGTGCTCCCTCCAGCACCAAACAGGAAGCAGCAAATGGCTAGAGCCAGTGTTGTTTATTGTTGCTATGGCGCCACGCTAAGCTAAACGCTAAAGAGGAAAAGTTGCCAATTTTCAACCCTTCTGAAGCGATTAATTTACCAGCAGATAAACGCAGACCTCCGGGTACTGGAGACATTCATCTGTATGTACGGCAGAACAGAAAATCAGCAAACTTTCCCTTAAGTTACCAGCTAATACTAGCAGTAGCTAGCTAGCTTGGTTACATTTTTCAAAACAAATCTAGTTGTAGTCCTGCAATGTGTGACCCTACAAGATCCCCAGTCTTTACATATTATTACAGTCTTTAACCTTAGATGTGAGATAATTGTCTTTAGATCTGAGATGTTGTCAGACTTTAGTCTTTTCAAAGTCTGTTCAAAGTCTTCTAGTGTATGGTAGGCATTGGTTTAGGCAAGTAACTTTGTGAAGATAGGGGACAGATCATGGTCACGGTTAGGAAAACGACACTGTTACACAAGACACTATGAACAAGACACTGGAGAAAGGCTAACATAGCAGCGTTGGTTCATGTGACACTCCCCTGTGCCTTTGGTCTACTTAGTGGAGCTGTAGCAGTCTGCACCTTCCCTAGAACTGCCTCCTGTTTAACTAACTCCTCTCCAACTGCCTTTATCCAGCTGTCAAAAAGCCAGGTATAACCTCACTATCTTTCCTCTTACTTTTTAATACCCACTAGTAGGGGTCGACTGGTTTTTCAGGGCCAATACCGATACCGATTACCGTACTTGAGTAAATGTACTTACTGTAGTTACATTCCACCACTGATGAAAGTGAAAAAGGCATTTATTAAAAGATCGATTTGGGGATTTTTGAAATAGATATCATTGGATTTTAATTGGAGAATGGATTTTTTAACCCAGCCCTAGTTGCATATTTGTTAAAGCCAGTGTACCTACAGTACAGCAGCTCTGCCAAATGACAGGAAATGGAGGGAAATAGCAAACATACAAAGTGAGTTAATTACAAATACTGCAATGCCAACTTATTTTAGTTATATTTAGTCATTATATTGACACCCTGTGTCTCTTCTCCCTTGTCTCCTCTCTTATAAAGACGTGGGAATTTTTCTCCTCCATTGCCCGTGCCCTGCTGAGGTTTCGTTTCACGTCCTCCCCAGGCCGCTTGTGTGCCACGCAGCTCCATGCCAGGCCACACTCTCCCTGCCAACTCCCCCTCCATCCTGCAGGCTGCTTAACAATGCAATCTGCCGCTCACCTCTGACCAGACCAGCTCCATTCACAGTTTCGCCTCCCAGAAGACACGCAATGCAGTTAAAGACTTCAGAAGCGAATAGGAAGGAAAGTACAGTCATGTAGTGGTTCATAAAAAAGGGGATGATCTCCAGTCATTCAACGCTTTCTTATGAATAGGATTTGAATATGAAATAGGTATAGGAAAATTTGGTTTGGAATCCGATCATCCGTTCTAAATTTAACATGTGCAAGTTTTGGTTTCAACAAATTTTGATAACTTCATTACTTAAGTTTAGCTGACAAAAGATGACTGTGAGCCAGGTAGAGAGCAACGGGAGGCCCTGGTTGTATTAGAGGCCGTTGCAGGCGAGTTAAGTAACACAAAAAGTGACTTGTCATTTTGATGAATTTCACTATACATGTTCCCCCGAGGATGAACACAATGAACTAATTTCAACAAATCTGAATAACCTAAATACTTAAGTTCTTCAATACCGCACGCTAGACATGTAACCAATGCTTGTACGACACATCACGATATGGTGTTCATGGGAAATGTATGATTAGTACTACGAGCAGTGTTGCCAGAGAAAGATTACGTTTCCAAGCCAAACACACACACCGCCCACATTCTTTTGGCGGAACACAGATCAATCTGGCAACAGTTCTGCGGCCGGCCGATTCGAATAGACGCCGTGTTGTTTACTGCTTTTATCACAGGCCAAATTTGCTAGTAACTTCACAATGTTACCCGCCTAAGCTAATTTTTGCCGGCATTTGGCGGGTTGGCGGGTGTTAATATAAAGTCCTGAATATATCTCAGATTTCCATGGAATTTATGCAGCACATTCTTGCTCCAAAGAGGATAAGCCTTTTGATAACCCTGTAGCCTTTGCTCTAGCAACACCATGCTTCAATTTTAAGGCTCTAAGGATAGCCAAATAGTCATTTATGTTGTTTGGCTCTTTTAGGTGTAATCAACATTGCAGTCTCTTAACAGTGTGATGCTAAGTAGCCATAGAGGAGTCCGGTTTCAACAATATCAATGTCAGCCGGTGAAGGTGAGTACACTCTCGACCTAATCTTTGAGTAAACTGATTTCTTTCACCACTTCCCTGAATATTACATTCTGTCAGATGGCTCATTGGGCCTTTTTATGAGCTGCTTTATCGGACCATCTTCCGATGTCCATTTCCCATCCCTTAGGAAGCCCAGTGTTTGCTGAGGAAATATTTGAGCAGGGTTCCATTACTGAAGCTGTTATGAAAGTCCTCTCACAGCCAAGAAAGTTTGGAGACTGCTCCAGTCTGAGAGGGCAGCTGGCCCGGGAGAGGATGACCGTGGATAGAACCAGGGAGGTTGGCTCAGAGATGGAACAGGCAAACAAAAAGCCTGTGTCACTACTTTTATAGTGCGCCCAGGGTAAACACATTTCATAATGAAATGCGCACTTGCCCAACCTACGCGGGCACTGACTCATTTTGGCACAGCGTGTTTGTTTATGGCGGATCCGGCGGCGGCGGCGGAGGCTGCAGTCGACAGCAGTAAGGAAGAAAGTGATCACGCATTAGTTTCTTTGTTCCTGTCTCACTCTTTTATCTGTCTGTGGTTTTCCTTCCCTTCTCTCTCTCTCTCTCTCTCTCTCTCTCACTCTCTCCCTCTCTCTCTCTGTCTCTCTCGGCCTCTCCCCCCCCCTCTGCAGCGGTGTAATGTCTGCAGCCTCTCGCCTCTCCGCTGCCTCCTGCGTCACTTCCCTTCCTGGTCAGCTGTCATGTAAACACAAGCACACCCCTGCTCACACAGGGCGTGCTCTCACATATACAAGCTTTCTCTCTCACACACACACACACACACACACACACACACACACACACACACACACACACACACACACACAGTCACAAGGGAGCTGCTAATTATGACCACATAAACCCAGCGGAAATACGACTTACACAGCTGGCTGTTTGAGCTCACATTGAGGCACATAATTCACACACAGAAGGAAAAAAACACTGCACAATTTGCTTCAATTATTCAGCAAACGCACACCAGAGGAAGAAAAAAAGTAATGGGCTCATTTCTCAGATTAGCCTCTGATGCTGGGGCTACAAATAGCAAAGATTATTTTTCTGTAGCGGTGCTGGTGGCGAGAATGGAGTGAAAGCCAGAGCCAGAGATTTAGGGAGGAAGGTCCAGCTGCATGCACTGGAAAAGAAGAAGCGAAAATGTGGCCATTTACCCGACGTTGTAGCTGAGGAGACAACGAAAGCAACACATGCTCATTTATATCCGAGTGAAACAGATCTATTTGGTGAGACAAGGCGAGCATAAACATCTGACGGACATCATGCACAGCCTGTGACGCAGATGGGAAAGTCTGTCTTCAGTAAGCACATGCATGCAGCCGCAGATAAACAGGAACACACACACATACACACACACACACACACACACACACACACACACACACACACACACACACACACACACACACACACACACACACACACACACACACACACACACACACACACACACACACACACACCCATACACACGCACACACAAACAGGCAGGCCATGTTATGACCGCCGGACTCCTCTGACACCCTCCAGCCATTTCAAGCATGTCACTAATCTGAGCTCCAGGCTCATTGGTGGAATTCCGTGCATATAGGTTTGCCAAGTAATGCGGAAATAACAGTTCAGAGCTCTGAAAGATCGCTTCAAAAGGCTGGTGGATTTGTTCTCTGCTAATAAGGCCAAACACAACAGGATTAATGCTGGTTAATGGTTAATGCTTGCAGGATTATTGCAAATTTCATTATCACGCAAGGGCAGCAGAGCTCGTGTTCTACCCCGCAGGTACTTGTCAGGGCACAGTGGTCGATATGGTTTACCAGGGGATGAAAGACAGTTCCACGATTCAGAGAAAAACACATTTGGTTGGTTAGACTAAAAAACAAACAAGGATGCAGCAGGGGCGGAAGTGTGAATTCACAAACCTGCAAGTGTCTGCCGAAGCAGGAACCAATAACAACATGAAACGTTTGAGTACCGACAGTGTTATCAGTTCCCTGAACTCCATCTCATTCTTGATATAATTCATACTGAGAAACACAGAGGTTGTTATTAGTTCATAATGCATTACAGAGTCACTTTTTGGCTGTTACATGGTGTTTGTCCTGGATTGTACAGCTCATAACACATATTTTACCATACAGAAATGTAAAGCATACATTTCCCTCAATAGATAGATAGATAGATAGATAGATAGATAGATAGATAGATAGATAGATAGATAGATAGATAGATAGATAGATAGATATAGAAAATACAATAAATATACTAGAAATAATAAATAAGATACAAATAAGATAAAAATGCCAGGACAACTACTGAAAAAAACCAATACTTAGAGTAAAGAAAATAATGTACATGTATAATATTATGGAAGCCAAAGCAGTAAGTGGGGAAAGTACTGACCATTCACAAACCTCAAACAACTCTTTTTTATATGGTAATAGCAAGTAATTCAATATTGAATGACTTTTTAAATGTGAGCCTCGACAGAAATAACTGTGTGCATTCTCTTTCTGTCAGAAACAAACAATTTGGATTCATTTTACAATAAATTAAAAGCTGCCCTAATCATTTTGTTTTATATTACTAATGGATTAAATAACATGTAATGTGAAATGCGACAAACCCACAGAGAATTATAACCCAACTCAGCAGTTCCCCTCAGCAAGTAAGGAGTATTTTAGCTTCTTTCAACTTGTTTTTTTTCTTCCCGCAAATTCACTATTATGATTAACTGCTCACATCGATCTCCTTTCCAGCAGAAGTTCTGATGAAAAGTTCTCATAAAGCCACTGTACTCTATTTGCTCAGCAGCAAACAGACAGTAAGAGACTAGCTGGTAAAGACAGTGGTGCATTTAGTAGCTAAAGAGTCAGATATTTCCCTCAGGAGCTGGTGGAGACCAAAACAGAGCAAAAAGAGAGTGGAAATTGGACTAACAGTCATCAGGTCTTCAGAAATATGACTTCAAATGTTACCCTGCGTCTGCTGGCGATGTGTAAATAGTAGGGCTGTCAATATTAACGCAATAATAACGAGTTAACGTGAATGGGTTTTAATGCCACTTTAATGCCACATTTTTTTGATGCGTGTTCTGTGATTTTGGCTACGGCTGCTATGAGGAAAATATCTAATTGCGTTAATTTTGACTGATATTGCAATTGCGATATGAGTCACAATATTGGAATGAATGATCATTTTTGATGGCGTTACAGGTGCATAGCATCAGCGACAGCCACACAGGATATTAAACCTGTAATAGTTTGTCCTCTGTCAATAACAGACAAGTTCGCAAACTCTAACTTAAATTAGTGCTGTCAAACGATTAAAATATTTAATCACAATTAATCGCATTAATGTCATAGTTAACTCACGATTAATTGCAATTAATCGCACATTTTTATCTATTCTAAATGTCCCTTGATTTCTTTTTGTCCCATTATTTTTTCTCATTTTAATGCTCTTATCAACATGGAAAAGTGGATCGGCTGCTTTGTGAAAATGTTTTTTTTATTGAAAACAACATTGGCATATACGTAGTGTTCAATTTCACACTAACATTCACACTTGGAGCTAATAACCTTTCACACAATGTAACACTGTTACCTCCATTTTCCATTGCAGATAGTACTGCCTCATGCCTGAGGCGAGCGTGGCTGGTCGTCATAGCGACTATGGTTTCCCCCGACTCATTTCCTGGTTGTCCTTCTCCATAAACAACGTAAAATCAAGGAGAGGGTTAACTTCTCCTGCTCCAGGTTTCCCACCGTGGTCAGAAAGAACAGAGGAGACACTTTGTTTCTCTCACTATGACTCTAGAGTCACTACTCGCTCCGAAGATAATCGCCGTGACGAGCCTACAGTACTAGCAACACGGCTCGCAAGCCCAAACAAGTGTGTGCAGCTGGCCATGCCAAGACCCGCCCTTCAATCACTACTATTGGCCAGGCGTCCAAGGTAACGTAACCCACTCGAGGTGAAATGCCTAACCCCAACCAATCGAGCTGCTCCATAGGGCGGGACATGGCGTGGCCATAGGGGGATTCGTAACCGTCCGTGTCTGTTTTGTTTCCGGTCTAGCTAGATCTGAAAGAACGTTAATCGTGCGATAAAAAAATTGACGCCGTTAAAATGGGTTTGCGTTAACGCCGTTAATAATGCATTAAACTGAAAGCACTCACTTAAAGCACTAAAACTGATTTAAAAACAAAAACAAATGGGGGGGCTTGAGCCCCCCTAAAAAGGCTCTAAAATCGTCAATGCTGTAAATATATGTCATAAAGAAACTTCTTTAAAGCTGAGTTTAATGTCTTTCCTCTTCAGAACTTTCCTGCTGATCAGCCAGATTTCTATATGTGCCAGCCTTTTACATCGACTGGGGCTTCCTCCAGTTGGCCCAGTCTAAAAGTCAGCCTCTGTTGCTGGAAAGCATATCCGGAAGAGCCACTTGCATTAACACAATGAATTATTTCCCCTCACTGCTTGGTACTGAAACTGCGGCCAAAATTAGAGACAGTTTGAACTCTGTCATATACACAGATGTGACTGCCCTGTTATGAATCAGCAAAATGTTGACTGGTGGTGTGTGTGTGTGTGTGTGTGTGTGTGTGTGTGTGTGAGTGGGCGTTTGTGTGTGTGTGGGGGGGTTTGCGCAGTAGGAGCAGCAGGCAGGTGGTTTTCTTGTTGTTCCTATACTGGCGAGTCTGATATATTGAAGGCACCTCACAGTAGGGCTGGGCGATGTGGAGAAAATCAGATACCATGATATTTCTTCACCAAATACATTGTTATCGATATTGTGACGATATTGTAGGGTTGACTATTGGGTTGAGATTTTAGATAAATAATCAATAATGTGGTAGACATTTCAAGTGAAATTATGCAGTAAAAATAAATAAAACATTTCCAGCTATGTGCTGACTATGTTTATATGCATGCACAAAAATAGTGTAATGTTAAATCCAATCTGCAATTCTTCAAATGATACAAAATGTTTCACAACAGATTTTCTGAGAAAATTGAGTTAGTGTGTGCTTGTTAAATCACGATATCTCGATATATTTCATCACGATATGATTCCAATGAAAGACGACAAATTATCATATTGAATTATTGCCCAGCCCTCACAGACACGTTTGCAAACTACCGCAGGGAAATTGGGTGGCTCTGGTAAACAAATAGGGGACGCTTAAAAGCTACACACTCATGAATGATGTACACAGCCAGAAAACTGCCACCAGCATGTTTAACACGCAGTCATACTTTATACACGTACTTTGCGGCCTCACATTGTGATTAAGGGGAGACACCCCAGGTTAATGGGGGGGGGGGGGGGGGGGGGGGGGAGATAACTTACATTAAGACAAATATATTTTGTATCACACAAGTTTTCTGAAATGGTATGTTTTAAATATGCAAACAAGGCATTATCTAATATTAACTTTTTGGTCAATTTCGGAGAAATGTTACAGGAGCAAATAAAGTGGGGTCAAATAAACATCTGAATGAAAGAAACAAAGAATTTCTCTACACGTTTTGCAGTGTATGATTGTGAATGTGACTAAATTGAATTGTAATTGTAATTTTTAAAATGTGTATTTTGTACCCCCCCCCCCCCCCTCCCCCCAATAGTCTGAAAGAAGACATGCTATATAGAAGCGAAATAGCCCAAGAGCTCAAAACATTGCAAAAATGATGGGTTTTGCCTGTAAGTGTCTTCCCTTAATGTTGTGAACTTGCTGATGTCATCATACAAAATCATCACAACAACTTGATTTGTTCTTTGAACTTCAGGGTAGGGCTCGGGAATAAAAGAGAGGCGGGCTGTTCGCCAGCCAAGCCTGGAGCGCCGTGTTCCACACCAAAACACGGGCGGCCTTTGCTTCTTCCCACTTGTTTACTTCAACTTCAATTTCGATGTGCGCAACACCACCTGGAATGCGGACACTATAGATGGCGAAAACACAGGGCGCGAGAAAACGCACATGTAGCCTATATATGGCACATGATGAGATCTCCCCTCTGCAGAAATATTGCGCTTTCTCCAACAAACGCCCCCCCCCCCCCAAAAAAAAAACACAAAAAAAAACGCTGAGAAGTGCGGGTCCTCACTAGAATAAAAGCAGATTAACACCAGGCACAACATAAGCGCGCAAACGCACCTGCGGCAGGCAGACAGGCAGGCAGCAACACACAGCCGATCCCACATCAGCAGAGCTATTAGAAATAACTTAACTTACGCTGGAGGAAAAAAGGCGCTCCTCTTCTTCTCCGGGACCCAGGCAGGCGAAACACGCGCACATGCAGACGACATTTCCCCCCGCTATTAGAAGTGCGTCTCATAGCTTGGCAGGTGCAACTGCGAATAGAGAGGTCCCGTCCGATGAGGCGCAGTGAGTCCGCCTCGGCCCGCCCCGGCCATAATCGGCTGGGCTCGGCTGGGCTCGGCTGGGCTCGGCTCGACCCCGGCTGTCCCTGTTTCCTGCAGGGGCTGCTGGCTGTCGGCGGATGACTGCGTAGCCTACATTTCGGGCCCCCACCTTCTCCATCCGCCAGGATGTGCAGAACGGCACTGTGTGCCTCTGTGTTCCTGCCTTTTCGTTAGATCACGTCCGCGTGACACGCTCATCAGGCCGCAGCGCTGCTCTGACAGTGGAAAGTTAAAGGGACCTCACACGTGATATGGCGCTCCGTGCGCGCACTCGGCGAGCAGCGCGCGTTCCGGGGGAAATAACATTCTGCGCCCCTACTGGTTTAACCAGTGTTTTATTTTATTTTATTTTTTTATAGGAATGATAATGATGACTGTTAGGTTAGTGTTGCTTGTAATAATGATGATGGCAGTAGTGGAGGTGATGATTATAGGGCTGGGTCAAACAATGGATTGGGGGAGACATAAACTAAACGCACTGCAGCTTTAATAAAAATGTTTTTAATATATGCTTTTTCACCATGGATGTGGTGAATTGACCCCACGGTTTTAGGTACATTTTTAGTGTAAACATGAACCTGGTGCATTATAAATACATTTGAGGGTTGTTCCTTGCTTGTACAATCTGCAGTATGAGTTCTCTGAGTATCTCTTTTATTTCCAAGCTAAATTGGTATTGAAACTGATATTTCCCTAAACTTCATTGATATGGAATCAAATTGATTTGGGAAATTGTTAGCGATACCCAGCCCTACAAATGAAGATAACCGTTATGCTAAAGATGAAGATACTTGTTGTGATGATGATGATGAAGATAACTGTGTATTTGTGATGATGATCAAACGGGGGGTTTATGAAGGTGATCGTGATAATGATGACGATTAGGGATGTGACGATACACTCAAACCACCGTACGATACGATTCAGGATTTAAAGCTCACGATACGATTTACTCAAAATTTTTTTAACAGAATGAGCTGCAGACAAATGACTTAAAAATATTCCTTTATTTAGGCCAGTATAAACTGTGTAAAACAAAACGTGTATCCTCTTATCAAAAGTGCAGCTGAAATCATAAAAGTATTGTATCTTGAAAAACTGAATGAAAAAGAATGTTTGGATTTTAAAACCCCACATCAAAATAACTAAATAAATAGAAACAAATCTCTTCAAATAAATGACCTAAGAACACGTAGTGACGCCTGAAGTCACCCAGGTGAAATCAGAAGTAGTTTACGCTCTAGGGCGATTAAAAACTGCATCGACTGGTGTTGACGTGTTACGTGTAGTGATGAAGATGAGGCTGATGATGCTTCTTTTTTGGCTGTTCCTTTCTTTTAAAATGAGGCCATGCTATACGTGACATCATCATAGGGTGACTAACGTTGTCGGGAAACACAGTTGATGTCATCAGACAGACAGACAGACAGTCCACAGATAGTATTTATACATATTTATCCTCAAATTTACTAGCACCCCTTATCATTGACCCCAGCAATTTAAACATCCAGAAAAAAATATGTAATAATAAGTATATATATATATATATATATATATATATATATATATATATATATATATATATATATATATCACCCAATTGTATGTGTCAGGTACTTTATGTTTCTTTGTTGACCTGACTTGTTGACTTGTTGTCTTTGCACGCCGGATAATGCTAATACATAGTAACTGATTAGTCTTTGTTGACTGATTCATATCCAATAGATTATTAATTGTTGAGCACTAAACGTATCAACTAATGTCCCTACTTATCTACCAATTGTTAACCATTTCATTTCATTTTATATTACTTATTTATTATCTTCCCTTGCTGTCAGTTCCACAGCAAAATGCATTTTTCCTCTTGCCAGACCGTCATTATACATAAGAAGTCATTACCAAGTTTAAATAAATAAGCAAATGAAAACACCGGACATTATAATGAGGCAGAAAGGTTAAAAAAATAAAAAAGAGTCTAAACATGAATCTTGAAAGCTTGATACTTTGTTACTTTTGCTCTTATATAACAAAAAACAATGAAATGTACAGTTTGTATTGGACCTAAGGATAACTGATACCAAATATATTTTTAATGTAACAAAAAAAAATCACATTTACATTCATACACTGCAAATGTTTGAGCATCCCTCCGAGCAGAGGATGGAGGGAGGCATTACAATAGGTTTCGGTAAAAGAGGTCCAGTTGACTGGAACACAAGCTACAGTGACATTACTCATCAGATGATTCATCCTCCCTGGGATCTATTAGTGACTCCACATTAAAACGCTGAGATCACCCAGGGAGGTGCTTTTAAAGGACAGCCCGCCGCAGTTGTCTTTGTTTCAGAAAGGAACCACTGCAATGTTGAACAAGTCAATGATCTATAGTAGTGGGGTGGCATAACTCAATAAATTGTAACAAATGTTTATTTTGTGATAAAAGCACGGACCTTTTGTCGGGCAGGTGCGTAGGATGTGATCAAAAGTGATAAAAAGCACCAAAATTGGCAGATGTGTTGATAGATACATTGGGAACAAAAGTGGTTATTGGGCCATCGCAAACTATGCACAAGCATGCATAACGTGTGAGTATGTATGTACAGTATGTGTGCATGAGTATGTACATACAGTATGTGAAAGGTGGTTGGGGAGGATGGAGGAGGGCGTAAACACAGGACTGTCACTCAGGAGGTCGGGGTTCAAGCCAAATGTCAATTTGCTGACCTACTGATTAATTTATTACTTACTTAACTTTCGGAACAAACATACTTATTTATCCCAACTTCATCCCAGCACTTTACATCTGGCAATTTTTGATACTCGACTACTATGGTTTTCCCCAGCTGTTGCAATGGATTGATCACAGAAGGAGTTATGAGCATTCAAAGAAACAGCTTTACCTGAACTGCATTATTGACATAATGCATTTTGCCTCCACCTGTCTCAACTTCTTCATTAATGTTATTGACGGTTGGTGTGCCACCTTGTTGTAGAAACTTCAAGTTAATGTCAAAAAGTTGAGATAAATAAGCATGTTTGTTATGAAAGTTAAGTAAGTCAGTAGGTCAGCAAATTGACATCTGGTTTTGGACTGGACTTGATCCCCAACCTCCTGCGTGAACGTACTGTGTTTATGCACTCCACTGTCCTCCCCAACCCCCTACCCAATACACATACATACATACTTATGCACACATACATACCTACATACTCACACGTTATGCATGCATGTGCAAGTAAAGTATATACGTATGCACAAGTGAGGTATATACTGTATGTATGCGCAAGTGAAGTATGCATGTATGCGCAAGTAAGGTCTATATGTATGTGCAAATGAAGTATATATGTATGTGCAAATGAAGTATATATGTATGTGCAAGTGGTTAGTACCAGTATATATGTATGTGCAAGTAAGTATTTAATTTTGGCCTAGGCGGCCTATTTAGTCTCTCCGAGATATCAACATCTTTCAAAAGTGTCATCGGTGTATTGACTCCATTAATGCATGGTATCACACCACTGACTGTCTTATATCTGTAAGAAAAGAAAGAATATTGCTGCCCGAGGCTACAGGTAAATACTCATGCTTTCCCATTAACTCTTTCCACTTGCATGTACCCTGTTACTGTTTGACCTTCTTTTAAAATGTACAAATAATAAACATTATATTGCTGATTCAGTCTTTTCTTCAGCTGAGCGGGGAGAGGACAGTTGGCAGCAAATCACACGGACTACGTCATTGGAACTTGTAATTACTCATGCTTTTCTATTCCATCTATATATGTACAACATAAAAAAATATGAAAATATGTTTTTTTTGACAAATAATTATTATGATATATATATATATATATATATATATATCATAATAGAGGGGTAAAGGATCAGGAGAGGTTAGTGGTGAAAGCAATGGAGAGGGCTGGGCAGTGGAAAGAGTATACAGATCATTTACCTAAGTAAAAGTACTACTACAGCACTAATGCCTTATGCCACACTGTAACAAAATACTCTGTTACAAGTAAAACGTAACTTAAGTAAAAGAATGTAAGTATCATGAGGAAATTGTAGTGAAAGTACTCAATGAAGAAAAAATTCTCTCATTTTAGAAACGGGAAATGATCATTTCAGCTGTATTTGTTGACCTGTTGGGTAGTTCAATTTATAATAAAACCACATGTGTTTTGTGTGCACAAATCTTAAGTTGTTGTAATGTGTTGTTATTAACTAGTAACTAAAACTGTCAGATGACTGTAGTGGATTAAAAAGTACAATATTTCTCTCTGAAACGTAGCAGAGTAGAAGTAGAAAGTGGCATGAAAAGAAAAGACTTAATTATACCTCAAATTTGTATTCGAGTACAGTACTTGAGTAAATATACTTTGTTACATTCCACCATTGGGGGCTGGGTACAGCAGGGGCAAAAGCATATGCCTAGTGGGCAAAAGTCTCAGGAGTCAGGACAGGGTCATGGTAAGACTGGTGCCCAAAGGGTGCTTACTTCTAGTTATGATAATTTGGGTGAACTGCCCCTTAAACTACAGTTTATGATATAACACAAATATGATAATGTGAACACCTGATGTTATATTATGATGGATATGGAAATTCTGGCTTGGGTACTGTATTATATGGGATACTTTATTCTTTTTTTGTACAAACAAAACAAAACAGAGTGTACTGTCTCTTTAAAGGCTGTCACTGCTCGCTTCTTGCTAGCCTCCGAGTCCCGCTGCTTGTATTTCTGCAACAAGATGGCTGTCGTTCCTGAGAGCAGGGTCCTCACTTTCAGCGTTTTTAAATGGAGCTCTTACTCCTCTACATATTTACCCGAGTGAGTAATGCACACGTTAGTTGGCCCGACGTATGCATTAGGTGTTGTGTTCACAAGTGGTCTTTAAGCGCCTCAGTGCACCAATGTTTCTTCCAGTTGGCCCGACTGGCCTAGCTCGTCTGCGATCCGAGCCAGCAAGCGTTAGCTTTGTTAGCGGCGGCAGGTGCGTTTGGTGTTGATACGTTGTCGCCCGAGGATGATGTTGCTGATGAAGCGTTTGTGGTAACGTTAAATAGCTAGTTACTTATGAAGGATTGTACGTTTGATTAGGCGACATAAAGATATTTCTTCTGATCTTGTAATGTCACTCTCCAGTGACATTAGATAATTCAATATATAGGAGTGTGTCTCTTGTGCACCGCCCCTCCGTTTAGCTGCTTTGTTTACGTCAAGTTATGTTTTCATCTCTTGAGAGGAGCTTGTTTTGGATCAGCAGCCTTCATTATTTCGTATTGCTCCTGGTCATCAAATACTTTACAACCTCAGACTATTGAGTTGTCAAAACACTATCGTATTTTAGCATTTGATTCAGCAATGTGCAGGTCGGCACACTAGTATGTAAAAAACGAATGTCCACGCTAGCTAACTGGACTCCAGAGCTAAAGTAGGTAACAAGCGTTAGCTACTGTTATCTAACCAAAAAGCTCTGTTTTAGCAACAATAGCGAATCAGCTTGTTTAACGGCTACTTGGAACCGGTGTTATGAAACGAACGGTTGCACTTCGTGGATGGCATTCACAAACAAACACTCTACATGTCAGATTTTTTAAGTGAAGTCACGCATATGTTCAGAGCATTCGCCTGTTGCTGGTTCAGCACTCATACAGATAGCTAACGTTACGGGTTAGCTGTAGCTGACGTTAATGAAAGCTAGCTAGCTAACAACAACAACAACAACGGTCTGCTAGCTAACGTTACTGTAATAACAATTGCATGGACTCATTGCACCTGTGAGCACAGTCCAGCAGGCCTGCATACGTATAATTGTCATATGATACAAACATTCACACCCATGTTTCTTCTGCCCTGTAGTAAATTATGATTTCCATAACGTTATCATAACTTTGATGGAGTGTTGTCTCCAGTATTTTGCTGATGTGATGTACGGCTGGGACGATATACTATTTGTCTCGCTTCGATTCTTTCCCGATACATGGGTGATTTGATTTGTATTGCATTCGATAGTATTGAGTGTTGCGATTTTCCTTTCCTTCTTTAACAAAAACTAAAGTTGAATAACACACTACTAGAGACAATATATCATGAGACAATTCTAAAAACGAATTGTTTTCTAAGAAGAATGCACATCACATGTCAGTCAGTCAGTCAGTCTGACATTTATTTAATTTTGTAAAGTAGGGTAACATAACATGGATTTTCTTTTTTCGCTTTTCTTTTGCTAGAAACAGATATGATGTAGTCGCCGTCAGCGGTCCCATATAAACAGAAAATATTTAGGTCAATCATTAGTAATAAAATATATAAAATCGATTCTGGGGTAAAGATCGATTTTAAAAATCGTCGTGATGATGTCCCACAGGCATTAATAAACTCTACCTTTCTTTGTTTGGGGTTTCTTAGGAATATCTTGGTGGACAAACCTAATGATCAGTCTTCCAGGTGGTCTTCTGAGAGCAACTACCCACCACAGGTAGGTCTACCATTTCCACTTGACTGTTCCCAGATGATGAAGCGTGAAATGAGGATTGACAGTGTGCGTTAAGAACAAATTGTGAAGTTCAGGGAGGCTTGTGGTTTGTCTGTTTATGCTGTCTGTAAGTATACTGTCACCATTCTTTTTAAGGGCCTTTTCACACCTGAAAGTCCAAACCAAGGTCTGGACCAAGGTTCATGCTTTTGTTACATTGTATACATTTAATCCGGGTTAGTTTCGGTTTCAGTGTTTTCCCCTAGATTTGTGGAAGACTTAGGTGCACATATTTGGCAGGGGGTCCCTCAAGAAAATGTTGTTTTTCAATAAAACAAAAAAACATCATTTTGGACCATTATTATTGCAGAAGTCCACTGGGGACTGTAGCTGGGGACCAGCTACAATCATTTAGTGCATTTTAATGCTCCCAATGATTTTACATTCATTAGGTATATGTGGTGCCCAAAACGGCTTGGGTGCTGCACCTAAACCTTATAATGGCAGGGAAAATGCTGGGTTTCACACTGTAGTTATGCAAGCGCACTAAAGAACTATACATGACATAACTACGTCCTACCATCTTCACATATGTGAGCCACGTCTCCCGATACTTGTAAGTGATTGGTTTGTAGATGGGCTTCCCCGTCCTCTCGTGTCCTCTTTCTGGTGTCACAGTTTTTCCAACTCCTGCTCTCCCTGTGCTCTTTTTGTTTTGTTGCGGTGTTCAGAAGCAAGACACGGGAACTTTACATGGGGTTTGAGGAGCTGCAGCATTTATTCAGAGATAAAGGGAAACCTACACTGTTCATTTACTACCACTTAACAAGTAATCTGCTGATTTATTCTCTGCTGATTGCCGACAGCTGTCTGCTTGGAGCGCATCCACTGTCACTCTCTCTCGTATACACACTAACCACTTAGCTATTCCTTAAAGGAGCTTTGCTTCTCTTATAACACAACCATAGCCTGCCAGAACTTCTATTTGGTCCCAAAGCCATCAAAAACATGCTTTCACACTAGAAAACAAACCGGACCATGGTTCAGTTTGATCTAGTACGAGACCACATTCCGGCTGTTTGGTCCGGTCCAGGGGAGATGAAACCTAGTTATGGTTCGGATCAAACTGAAAAGTCAGGAAGTCCAGACCAAATGAGGTAGGTGTGAAAGGCCCTTAGTCACTGCCAGTTCCCACGTCTTTCTCATTTCTTTACAAGCTCCTTAGCCTACCAGGTTGCTGACCTGTTCTTATTTGATCTACAGAAACAAAGTTGGTGCCAGTTGACCTCAGACATTTGAGCAATTGTGTCCGAGTTGTTGTGGACTGCAAATTGAAATTGTAATTGTAATGCAACCATGATCAGAGCCCATGCGGCAGACAAGGTAACAGTTGTTTTTAGGGCTGCCGCTTAGGGAATCGATCAATACTGGTTTTTCGGGACTGATACCGATTACTAGAAGTTAATGAAACCGATGACCGATATTTGGAACCGATATGCATTTACAGTGAAAATGAAAATTAAGATTTTTGAATGTTACAAACTGCAACACAAAACTTAGTTTAAATGCTTTAAGCAATTATTTAATAAATGAGAAACTTTCAACATACTACACAGCAGAAGAGAGTCAGATAGTGTTGTGGGGGGGACATTAAGTCAGTCTCAGTGGGGAGAGAAACCGAAGCAGAGGGGCAGACACAGAGCTGTGGGTGGAGCCAAAGTACCGGACCTTTTAATTAATTAACTTTATCGGTTATCAGGCAAATAAAATGCTGATACAGATAATCTGCAAACTGCCAAAAAACAGGCCGATAAACGGCCCATCTCTATTGTCGATTAATCTGTTCACTATTTTCTCGAGTAGTTGTTTGGTCTATAAAATGTCAGAAAATAATGAAAAATGTGGATCAGTGTTTCCCAAAGCCCGAGAGAACGTCCTCAGATGTTTTGTTTTGTCCACAACTGAAAGATATTCAGTTTACTGTCACAGAGGAGAGAAGAAACTAGAAAATATTCACATTTAACAAGCTTACATCAGAGAATTTTCTCAAACAGATTTATCGATTATCAAAATAGTTGACAATTATTTTAATAGTTAACAATGAATTGATTAATCTTTGCAGCTCTAGTTGTTTTAAGTGAGATAAGAACAGCGTGGTAGGTGCAATGTGGCCGCACGGAAAGCATAATGGAGGATAACTCCAACACAGAGTCCAAGTCAACTGAGCAACTTGTGCCCAGAAAAACGCAGTGTCCGTCGTCTGGAAACATTTTGGCTTCAGAAAAGATGATTTAAAACAACGTGATTAATTATCGTTCATTTATCGAGGTAGAATGTGCAATTAATCGTGATTTAGATTTTTAGGTCATATCGTGCAGCCCTAATTATATTAATGATTCACATAATTAACACGTGCCAATTTTCTATAGTAGTCAATGTATTGACTGTCAGTGTGTTGGGGGAAAAGGCAATGTCTACTAAAGCACTTTTTCTGTGGAATAAAGGATTTTGTATCATGTTTTTAAAATGTCATGAATGACTTGCTCATTAACATGGCTTAGATATGATTATGAAATTGCCTAACTAGTAGTGAGGCTTTCTCTATGGGCTTTGAGTGCGCCCCCCCCAGAGGTCCACAGGTGTGATGTGTCTGCATCCTTCAAACAATGAAAAAGTTGTTTCTCATTGTGTCTCTTGAACTCATTGACTCAGAAAGGCAGAGTTTGAGGTTAAATCTTGTGTCGTATGGCAAAAGGAAATGAGGCATTTCAAAACCATGGTTAACCACTCACCAGTCCTTTTGAGCATGCTAGTCTCAACATTCCCACCGTCTTTATGTCTAGTAAAGCAGCTGGGTGGTAAAGTAAAGCTTAGAACCACAGAAATAAGCAAAGAACAAAAACAAATGTACAGTATGATTTGTATAGGCAGCATTCTTAACATTTAAACACAGCTTAAGCTGACCAAAGTGCTGTACAATGAAGCACCAAGGTGCTGTATAAAAGAACATTGAAATGTAAAAATAAAAAGTAGAAACAGAACAAAGCAGCAATTTACAACTACAGAATTATAGACATGATAACAGAAGGAGCGATGAGTGTGTTTAAAAAGGCCAGTGAGTAAAAATGTGTCTTTAGCCTAAGATTTAGGCTAAAGACACAAAGGCTCAGGAAAATTAATCATCCACTTATGATTCCTTGGAGTCATTTTATAAGCAGAATATCCAAACATTCCTTAGTCCCAGCTTCTCAGTTGTGTGAATAAGCTGCAGTTTCTTGTCTTTTATCACATATTTGTGCTTTGGACTGATAGTTGGCCAAAATAAGCACTACATAAGACATAAGTCACTTTGGTTGTTGTCATTTTCTGTCTCTTAATACAACTAGAGCACAGTTAAAACACCATCGTACTTAAAAAACAAACAGGTTATTTCAATATATACACGTCGTGAAAAGTTTAACCTATTCTGTACCAACGTTGGTTTGTACTCACATACTTAAATAAACAACATATTGTAGCTGGTATGGTTGCATATTTCGATTGGCTTCAGAAAACTCACTGCCCCATTGAACAAGACATTGAACTTCACTCCCAGGAGGGAGTTGGGTGAAGTTCACTTTGAATGTCCAAAGTGGAACAATGCTGATGTGGGAACTAGTTGTACTTTATCTCTGCAAAAAAACATGTTCCCACAAAGTAAATGCATAAATTTGTGATAACAGCACATATATCTTATTGTTCATAGGGGAACTCCCAATGCTCGCTCATGTTATTTGTACCAAAGCAAAACAACACAAAAATCAAATGGCTAGAATAGTTTGTTCCCCTTCCGTCAAGCCATTAAACCAACGTGTGTGCCAAATTACAGGCAGTAATCTGTAAATGGAGGAGCTTGACGGGAGGATCCGGCTTTACTAAACGCATCAAAAGTCACGGTAATGGTATCGGTACCGGTATCATACATTTTTAAACAGTACCCATTCCTAGGCAGGAGAGTCTGTAGAACCAGAGCCAGTATAACTGCTTTTATGGTATTGATTTTAAAGATTGAGCGTGAAATTCATGTGGAAGAGCGCATGAATGACATCACACTTTCATCCCAGATTAATGATATTGATTAAGGCTCAGGACATGGATTGATAGAATTTCTTTGCCTGAGTGGTGATAAAAACATTGGTCCCTGTGTTTTTGTTTGTTTTTAAATGCCTGCTTTCCAGTGGCACATTAAATCAACTAGGGCTGGGATGATATGCTTTTGTCCCGATTCGATTCTTTCACAATACATGGGTGCCGATTCAATTTTTACTATGTTTTTCATTTATTGCGACTCTAGAAGGATTGCGATTTGATAGCAGGGCTCAACAGTGCGACCAAATTGTTTTTTGTAAGGGTGTGACTAACATTTTTCCTTGGTCGCACTGGTGCAACTAACGTCCTCTCCGCTGCGTTACATTACCTATTTCTTCTGTAAAGCCGTGCCTGTGTTTGGATCTCTCCTCTTTCTCTCCGTGCGGCCCCGCCCCCATTCACTCACACTGTCACATACGACTCCCCTGCAACGTGGAGACACGGCGTCGGTCCACACTGCGACATTTGTCTACGGTTTTAAAACACAGCTGTATATTGTTAAGCATGAGAGGGAAACCTGTATTTGTACCAGTGTTTCCGCTGGTAACTCTCTGTTAAAACACAGACAAAGTTATTGAATGCAACTAATTTCAGACGCAGCCTGCTGGACCTGGGCGACAGATGTGGCCAGAATATCAAAATTTATAAAAATGCAGCGCAGTGACGATACAGACATTTCATACACAAGATGTGTGTAACGCCGCTGACCCGCCAAAGCATTTGACCTGTGCTGGACCCGTTCATAGTGAGTCAACCTTCACTCTGTGAGTAGCAGACGCTTCAGTCCATCGCACTTTCTCAGAGAGACTCCATATATATATATATATATATATATATATATATATATATATATATATATATATATATATATATATATATATATATATATATATATATATATATATATATATATATATATATATATATATATATATATATATATATATAAAATTAGGGCTGTCAGTTTAACGCGTTATTAACGGCGTTAACGCAAACCCATTTTAACGCCGATAATTTTTTTAACGCACGATTAACGCATAGAGAGAGCAACGGGATCTGTTAGTCCACTTCTTTAACTGTCTATGGCCACGCCATGTCCCGCCCTACGAAGCAGCTGATTGGTTTGGTTTAGGCATTTCACCGCGAGTGGTGAGGATAGTGGATTGGTCAGGGGATAGGACCTGAACAAATGGGGTTACGTTACCTTGGACGCCTGGCCAATAGTAGTGATTGAAGGGCGGGTCTTGTAATTTCGCAGACCGGAAACAAAACAGACACAAGCCTCGGCCGGTTTGAGCTTGCTAGCCGCGTAGCTAGTAGGCTCGTCACGGCGATTAGCTTCGGAGCGAGTAGTAACTCTACAGTCAGAGAGAGAAACAAAGTGTCTCCTCTGTTCTTTCTGACCACGGTGGGAAACCTGCAGCAGGAAAACCCTCTCCTTGATTTTACGTTGGTTATGAACGAGAACGAGAACCAGGAAATGAGTCACGGGAAACCAGTCGCTATGACGACGGCTATGCCGCTGACGACGCTATGAGCCCGTAGACAGTAGGACGAGCCACGCTCGCCTCAGGCATGAGGCAGTACTACCTGCAGTACTATCTGCAATGGAAAATCGAGGTAACAGCGTTACATTATGTGACAGATTATTAGCTCCAAGTGTGATTGTTAGTGTGAAACTGAACATAACGTATATGACAATGTTGTTTTCAATAAAAAAACATTGTCACAAAGCAGCCGATCTACTTTTCCATGCTGATAAGAGAATTAAAATGAGAAAATATAATGGGACAAAAAGAAATCAAGGGACATTTAGAATAGATAAAAATGTGTGATTAATCGCGAGTTAACTATGACATTAATGCGATTAAATATTTTAATCTCTTGACAGCACTAGTATCTTTTGGTATGCATTTCAGAAAAAAATGGTTAGGATTCAGGTGTAATTGCAAATAGTGATTAATCATGATTAATCCACTGAAAATTCTGATTAATTTGATTAAAAATTTTAATCATTTGACAGCCCTAATATATATATATATATATATATATATATATATATATATATATATATATATATATATATATATATATATATATAATGTTTTTTATAATAATATTTTAAATATAATATAATTTTTTTTTTCTAGGCTATTTATTTCAGATAATTTTCATTTACATGTGTTGCAGCTGTATATTTTCAAACTGAGAAGGAAACCCTGTCTTTGCATTTTATTTTAATCACAATCTGTTTGAATAAAAGAGCTTGTGAAAAGTGGCTTGACTTATAAGGCTTTAAGCCATGAAATGGGAGGTCTCAGTTCAGGGAAGCACTTTGAAACAGTAGCACTTTCTATTTTGAAATATTTTGCTTAAAATGTTTTAGTTTGGCAGCTCAGTGAACCACCGTAAACATTTTTTTTAATTTGTTTATATTTTTATATGCAGTATGATTCTGCTTCAACTAAAGTATTTACCTACAACTTATTCTTGTTTAAAATCATTTACATAATATATATGAATGTATATGGAGCGTGATAAAAAGGTGACCTTGAAATTGTGGCGTTAACAGCGACACAAGGAAAGATTTGGGTGCACCTACATTTTGTGCTGGTGCACCTAAATAAAAAAGTTAGGCACACCAGTGCAACCAAGGTAAAAAGTTAGTCTGGAGCCCTGGATAGTATTGAGAATTGCTTTTTTCTTTTCCTTCTTTAACAAAAACAGAGGTTGAATAACACACTTCTAGAGACAAGATATCATGAGACATTTCTACAAACTGTTTTCTAAGGAGAATGCACATCACATGTCAGTCAGTCTTTTTTATTTACTTTGTAACGAAGAACATAACATGGATTTTCTGCATTTTCTGCTTCTGATCTGTTTGCTGGAAACAGGTATGTAGTCACTGTGGCGGTACCATATAAATAGAATATGTTTAGGTCAATCATTGGTAAAAAAAAAAAAATTGTAGCAGGTCTCGCTGTCACCGTGGGTTACCCTCAGCATAGTCTATATCCACGATGTTCCAATGTTCCACTTCCGGTATTGCTCCGCTGCCAATGGAAATTACGCCAGATATCACTCATTTAGGCCGGATATCCGTTACCTTGGGCTTTCTTTGTGTTGTAATTTTAACCTCAGGTGGATTTCTGAGGACTATGGTTAACTACTCCTCAGATCTCTGCAGGGTAAATCCAGACAGCTAGCTAGACTATCTGTCCAATCTGAGTTTTCTGTTGCACGACTAAAACAACTTTTAAACGTACACATTTTCCACCAAAACAAGTTCCTTCCCGAGGCTATTTTGCAGAGGCACTGTTGCTCCTTACGTCGCTTAGCACCGCCCAAGACGATTGTGATTGGTTTAAAGAAATGCCAATAAATCAGATTTTTCACCAATCCCGGAATGTTGTGTGGACTAGCCAGACCTTCCTCCGCAGCGCTGTGGAGGAAGGTCTGGCAATGTGAGACTACCCTCAGCACAAATCACCAACACAGGCAATTTCCAAGCAACAGTACAGTCTGTAGGAATTTCACCATTCAATGTGAATTTATCTGAGAATATTCTGAAATAAGGAAATCTATTCAGTGATTGGTCCATGCCTATGTCGTCATCCAAAATTCCATTTGTCGTGAATAATCTCTAAGAGTGACACTAAAGATATAGTCCTACACTCCACCTAAATTACGATCGCTTGATACAGTAACTAAGTGCAGCTTTGAGCCAAGAAGTTTTTACTCCTTTTTGTTTTTTTACTCTTGTGAGTTATTCTCAAAGGCTTGATAAATACGGGCCCAGATCTATCCCCACACCTCTCTCCACTGCTGGTGATTGCAGACCACGCTCACCTCCACAAAAACAAAGAAATGGGGCCACCTCTCGCTCATCTGGTAGAGTGTGCGCCCCTTAAGTTTGAATCCGACCTGCGGCCCTTTGCAGTGTGTCATCCCCTCGCTCAGTCCCCCTTTCTTCTCTATCTGTACTCTGAATCTAAAAAAAATCTTTAACAAAACTCAAATCAATCCTGGGAAGAATAATTGATTTTAAAAATGGTCACAAATAATATCACATATATGAATTGATTTTTTTCTCTCCTCCCAACCCCCTAAAATCAATGATCCTGCCTGTGGTCTCCACTCGTTGTGGCCTAATGGCCATTGGCGATTTGTCGCTAGTGGTGTTTTTCCATTACATAGTACCGCCTCGCCTTGCCTTGCCTCTCCTTGCCTCGCCTCTACTTGTGTTTCTTGGTTTTCCATTATGAAAAAAAGTACCTGGTACTGTTTTTAGTATCGCCTCCGTCAAGGTTCCAAGCGAGCTGAGGCGATACCAAAAGGTGACGTGAAAACCTGCAGACTACTGACTGGTCAGAGAGAATCGTCACTAATCACTGCGTCATCATTGCTAGCGACAGACCGGGGGGGGTGTCCAGAACATACCCGCCATTTTTAAATAGTTTAGCCAGCGGTGTTTTTTTTTTTGCTGCCTCCGGCTTCTTTTGAAACACAATTTGTCTTCTGGCAACAGCCACATGCCAAGAGTCAAAAACAATACACCTTCGACGTTCTGTGTGTGTGTTGCGTTGGGTCACGGCAGTTTCCTGCGGCAGCGCTATGATGACCAGCCACGCTCGCCTCGCGCATGAGGTGGTACAAATCTGCAAGGGAAAATGGAGGATGGGGCACTGCGGTCGATTTGAGCTGGTACTAGCAGTGGGTAAGCGCCATAAGTGTCCTGGCTTGTTGGAGCACCAGTGACACGTGGACGCAGCTCATAGATTGTCTATAATGACACTTACCTGACGCAGTAGCTCTACCCTGCTGTAGTCATTGAAGTAATGAGCGAATCTTTACCTAGTGGCCGGCCTGCCATGAGTGCAGGCAGTTTCCTGCCGTCCTCCACACACTTAATAGCATCATAACTCTGCTCCTTTTTTTGGCCTTTAGTCTATTTCAAGCCTCCCCTCTCTCTCCTTTCCTCTCTGTCTCCAGTTTTTAATCTTGAAATTGGAAAGGCCGGCAATTGTCCAGAGCATCACTTTCGGGAAGTACGAGAAGACTCACGTCTGCAACCTGAAGAAGTTTAAAGTGTTTGGTGGGATGAGTGAAGAAAACATGACAGAGCTTTTGTCCAGGTGAGATGCCACTGCTTTTTTGGTGTTGTGTGATTATTGCAGTTTGAAAATACAGACTTTTCAGCAGCTTCAGCGTGAAAGAACGGTTTGTAATCTTGTGAGAGAAATTGGGATAGTTAGAAGCGTGTTGGGGGGGGGTGGAGGGCATTATATATGTGTCTCATTCCTGAGCGAGTAATTTTATGTTTTGAGCACAGAGAACTATATTTTGCAAACACATTACATTGCATTATGAACAGAAATGAACACTTGCAAAAAATAATTTTGTTTGAGCTAACAAAAACCTATTCCGTGGTCAATAAATGTATTTGCGTGTCTTTCTCTGCTCACAGGTAGACACTTCTGCGCTCCGGTCATGTCTCCCTCGCTCTCAACCTCTTCACTCTGCACGCTCAACTCTAGACACGCTCGCTCACATTTTCACAGCGTTATAAGTGTGCCACAAAACCAACCAGTCGGAGAATCAAAGGTCAATTCTGATTGGCTGTTCGTCTCCAATTAGATCGCAGACGGAGCTAGATATGTGTTTCTCTGTAGGAAACGCATATCTACAGGGAAACGGTCTTTGACACAACACCTGCAGTGATTCCCCAGCAAGGGGTATTTCTGCTGTTGCCATGGGTACTTGGAAAGATTGTGGAGCAGCTTAACTAATCAAAATAATAATTTATGATTTATTTAAAACAATATATCGGCTAAAACAGCTCAACACAGATGTTTAAACATATAGTGAAGTCATCAATGGTAGAAATAAATAGCTAAAAGTAGGCCTACTGACGTAACAGTTCAAATGATTAGCTAAAAGTAATGGATGACTGTTGAAACATTAACCACACTTCAAGTAGTAGCCTAGCTAGTAGAATTTCCGACCAAACCAACCTAAATGTTTAGAGTTCAATTGCATGAAAATGTAAGAATATTCATTTTAATGTGATAAATAGTGTGAATGTGAACACATTGGGAATTGATAGGGCGGATATGTGAGTTAATATGACAGGGCTGTGGGGGGACCTCAGACCAAAAAGGTTGGAAAGCACTGATCTACAGTATTTCATATTATTGACTGACCTGTATATTACAGACATGCCTTAATAGAGAGTTAATCACAATACCGTTGTGTGAATTACAGTAACATCACAGTGTGTGACTAACGTCATCCTTCACAAGCAATCTAACGTTAGCCCAGCATGGATAAAGTCTATGCATCCAACATGTCATCCGAACACACCTACAATGTCACAATACAGCCACTTGTAAGACGTTTGTAATACTGATTACATAGTTATTGTGTTTTATTAACCTTAATTCTGTTTGCCAAGGCTATAATTTATTGGCTTGCAAAGTAGGTATCCGTTGCTAATGCTAACGTTAGCTAATTTATGTCAAAAAGCAGTAGCTAACAAGCTAATGTTACTTCCAAGATATGGTTTCATTTTAAATACATTTAAAAGATCAATAAGGATATACTATGCACATTGCAAACACATAACGAGTCTTACAACACCTCTCTGGTCTCCAGTGAAACCATATCTTGGCAGTAGTTGGCTAACGTTTCTGCTTTTTGAGCGTTAGCAACAGATAGTTAATATATCAACAGAATTCAGGTTAATAAAACACGGTAATGTAACCCAAGTATTAAAAACTACTTACATGTGGCTATAGTTTGACAGGCCTACTGCTGTTCAGTCTGGCATTGCCTAATCAGATGACATGTCAGCTGCTGTGTGTTAAATTAGCTAGGTTGCTTGTGAAGGATAACTAACTACCTACCTAACTAACTAACTAATGTTAATCACACAAGGAGATATGAGTCAAACAAAACAACGGCATTATAGTACGCACAGATATTAAGACATTTCTGTGATAATGGTCAATAATACAAAATACTGACCGAAATGTGTTTTAATCCAGTAACGTTAGTTGAACAGCTCCACTGTAGTCAGTATTTGCAATAGGTGTTGACTGAAAAAGACTGTTCCTCCTAGATTTTTGTTTCCTGCTACTTGAAATCTAATTGCAGAGTGAAGAGGTTGAGAGCGAGGGAGACATGACCGGAGCGCAGCAGTGTCTACCTGTGAGCAGAGAAAGACACGCAAATACATTTATTGACCACGGAATAGGTTTTTGTTAGCTCAAACAAAATTATTTTTTGCAAGTGTTCATTTCTGTTCATAATGCAATGTAATGTGTTTGCAAAATATAGTTCTCCGTGCTCAAAACATACAATTACTCGCTCAGGAATGAGACACATATATAATGCCCTCCACCCCGCCAACACGCTTCTAACTATCCCAATTTCTCTCACAAGATAACAAACCACAAGTGACACAAGTTCTTCTTGTAATTAAGATCTCATCGAGGAAAAACGCGCTGTATTTTTGTATTTTCATTGCGTTTTTAATTTATAAAAAGTTAAATAAGTAATGAATTTTAATATAAAAATATTAATGATTAATCGATAGTCGACCGTTAATTCTCCCGATGATCGACGAAGAAAATTTAATCGAATGCCCATCCCTAGTCTGGGATTGATTTAGTTTGACTTGGTGTCATAGCATTGGTTCTCAATCCACTGGATGGTTATTACCAATACTGACCTTTTTATAAGCATTTTTCCACTGCGGGAACAAACATCATTTTTATGCGCTGTTTGGTAGGTGAGTGGAGTTCAATTGTGGGTAGAGCTGTTAATGATTCCAAATGTTGCTGAACAATTAAATTGTCTCAGAAGTAATTGCGATTAACAATATAATTGGCTTTTTCAGGCATTTAAAAAAATATTTTTTTATTTATTCATTACTTTTTGAAACAAATGAAACGCCTCTTATTTATTAAAAAAAAAAAAAATTCTAACTGTAACCTAATTTAAGTTATTGTAATCTGGAGGAAAGAGTTGGATCGGTGCATCCCTAGTTCTGCATTGGTTTATAGGATGGTAACGATGAGCAAAATGTGCAAGCCTTCTTCCAAGTTGACAGTTGTGTACCGACATGTTATGGAAATTGCTGGGAAAAATTGCAATCTTTAGCCGGAATTGGCTGAATTTAAATTCAGTTCTTGTCATTACGAGATCACGAATTCCTTGAGGAGCTGTATTGTGGGAAAGTAGAATAAACAATTCCTTATGCTTTTGAATTAGCAAATTTAAATACATTTTACTAAGTTTTTTTATTAATGCAGCTTTTGCGTTTATCTGGTGATACCTGATTATTGTAAAATGCTGCCATTTATCAAACATATTTCACTCATACTTGTATACATGTAGATTTATTTTTTTCCTCAATCCTATATATGGAAACTGAAACTCAGTAATTGGTGGATCACAAAAATCCGTTAAAAACCGCTAATCCTGCAGTTTGACTACAGTACCGGATCAGAGCGGCCAGCTGCCAGATTTGGACGACTGTCCAATGTGTACCAGCATATCAATGCATTTAGCATCTCAACTAGGACTGGGCAATATATCAATATTATATTGATATCCATATATGAGGCTAGATATCATCTTACATTTTTGATATCGTAATATAACACAAGTGTTGCCTTTCCCTGGTTTTAAAGACTATATTACAGTAAAGTGGTGTCATTTTCTGAACTTACCAGACGTACTAGTTCTATTATACCCACTTAGTCATTATATCCACATTACTGATGATTATTAATCAAAACTCTCATTGTGTAAATGTTTTGTAAATGCACCAATAGTCAATCCTACAATATCGCCGCAATATCGACATCAGTGTATTTGGTCAAAAATATTGTGATATTTGATTTTCTTCACATCGCCCAGCCCTAATCTCAACCCAATCATGTTATTTGTGAAGCAGCTGCATCCTCTCCATTCTTTTTTTTCCCCCTCTCCCTTCCAGTGGCCTTAAGAATGACTACAACAAAGAAACGTTCACCTTAAAGCACAAGATCGATGAGCAGATGTTTCCCTGCAGATTTGTCAAAATAGGTGAGAGCTGTTGTGGTTTGCAAGTGTCTGTGGTTTCTGTAGTTCTTAGAAAAGAAAGATAGGCGGTGAACAGGTCTGTCTCTTTACACTGTTGTTTCTCTTTCTCCGTCTTCTCTTGCTGTCTCTCAGTGCCTCTGATGTCTTGGGGTCCTAGTTTTAATTTCAGCATCTGGTACATTGAGCTGCACGGTATTGAAGATCCTGATGTGGTGCAGCCCTGCCTTAACTGGTACAGCAAGGTAGGTACCCAGGGTAGCCCGGTGTGCAAAAACCTTTTTAGAGACGTGTTCTCGGACGGGAAGAGTGGATTGCAGATTTAGCAGGCATGAGTCTGGAATGGGATGGATTAATCAGCTGCCTCTGAGTTGTCCCTTAACAACACAAATGTCCTTCAGCAGGACAACTTAGGAAATGATCATACACCTACAGTTTTCTTTTCATCAAACCAGTGTGAAAACATTGCATATGCTAACTTTTTGTAATTTTGTATCTTAGCCTCGGGGATTGTAAACGCAAGCCACACCGACTCAGCAGTAGCACATTCATAGGAAAGAGTTTTAATAATTTGTTCTCCCCTGGTTGTCCCATCTTCCCAGCCTCAATCCCTTTTTTTAAATTCCGCCGATCAAGATGAACTTCATCTGAACTCCTTCATGTAATTTATTGAGACCAGAATTGACTGCATCATTACAAATTGCAGTGTGACCCCAGTTTGTGCTGCACTACACTTTCCAAGCATAAGGTAACTTTAGGCAAGATAAATGCAAACACATATCTTCTTAGCCCATAAAACTTCACATTTTGGGTCAGCATTTTGTAGCGGGATCCGATTACAACCCCACACCAAACAAACAGCCTCATGGCTCTAATGGAAGAGGTTTTAGCTGGGCTGGGTTTTACATTTTTTTAAACTGATGTACAGTATCAGTCATACGTTTGGATACACCTTTTCCCCATTTCACTTGACTGAGAAAGTGAGTCCAAACTTTTGACTGTCACTGCAATTACAATACCCTGTTTTATCAATACCAAAAAGATCCTTTGTTTTGATACCTTATTTGCTGAATATGAAGGTTGTTTTTCATTTGCAATATAAACCAACGTTTTAAATTCATCAGTGCTGTCTTAAAGGATACTTAAAAAAAAAGAAGAGGTTCATTGTATTGATGATGATAATAATAATAACATGAGTAGCTGAGATGTAGGAGCACTGTGACATCGCAAAAAAAAAAGTCTGACGCAAGAAATTTGTAATAAACCAGAATTATCCTTTAACACACACAAGACTATAAGACGTTATACTAAATAAAGTTCAATAAATAACTTAACAAAATTATAATTTAAATGAGGGTATACTTGATTAAGAGTATGTGAATGCATTTCAAAACTTGACTTTGGTGTTATTTACTGTCACCCAATTTGAAATGGGACTGAAATGGTTTGCGTTTGAGTCCATTGCTGTTCCATATATCCGCCTATATCTGTTTCCTCTCCATTGTTCCCTTGCAGTACAGGGAACAGGAAGCCATCCGCCTTTGCCTCAAGCACTTCCGACAGCATAACTACACAGAGGCCTTTGAGTCGCTGCAGAAGAAGACTCGGATAGCACTGGAGCACCCGATGCTCACCCACCTGCACGACCGTCTGGTGCTGCAGGGAGACTTTGACGCCTGCGAGGAGCTCATAGACAAAGCTGTGAGAGGTATCGCACTCGGCCTGATGAATCTAGAGCAGAGATCTTCTACAGGGGGGTCCTCCGAGCTACTGCATGGAGGGGCACCAAATTATCACTAAAAGTTCAAATTTAAAGTAAAAAAAAAATGTCTTAATATCAATACAACATATTATTAGCAAACATAAATCAGCTTATTTGTGGAAAAAAAAAAACATTAATACTGGCCCATAGGTAAAGACGCCGATATACGTTTTTTAACAACAATGCGTACGCGTAGACAAGCGGGGGGGCTAGCGACCGGCTTTGTTCACATACTTGTCTGCGTACCTTGCGTGTACCTGGAGGATTAACCTTACATCCACTAGGGGGCGGATCAGGGCCATATCATCCCTGGCCGACGCCGGAAGAGCTTCCTCGACAACTTCCTTGTTTGCACAACGTAAACAAAACGAAACAAACATGGCGACACTCAAGGACATTATGATTTTCAATTAGGTTAAGAGCACGGCAGAAAAAGGGCCGGCGGCGCCATCGCAGATGGTACGTCAGGCCTTTAAACCAAGCACGTCGTGACAATGGCGAGTGTGTTTCTCTCGTTATGCCAATGAGAGATAGCAGTGGCATCGCATCAGCCCGCTGATTCCACACACGATATATCGGCCGATATATATTTAAAAAAAAAAAAAAAATGGGCTTAGTTGGTTAACTGTCACCGGAGTGCAGAGCTAGAGTTCAGTAGGGTGACAGCCGTGGAAAGAAGCTTCCTCTGGACCTGCTGGTATGGGTGTGGATAACATGGTTGAAGGGTGTTTTATCTATTATTTTTGTTTTGTTTTTAAATATTCATTTATCAGAATCATTTATGTCATTATAAATGATTCTGATAAATATAAAATAAATGAATGAATCAAAAAAACATTTATTTGCCATTATAAATGCAGATACCGATAGTTTAGAAAATGCCTAATTTCGGCCCGGTTGGGCTCTACTGAATTGCAGCGTGTGGACGCGTAGCGTAAATCTCTGAAGACGTGCACAACCTACGCTCCAGAGGAACGCAGGATGCGCGTGGCAGCCGTCTTACATACGCAAACGTGTAGTTAAAAGCAAGTATATTTGCGCGTTAGGGTAGTCACTAAGGTAGCCATCCACAGATAGAGTTAATATGGATTCACTGTGCCACATTCATGTTTAACATTAAAACATGATTTATAAAATCATGCTAGCAATTATTATTTTAATAGCTTAGTATCCTATGCACTTAAAAAGTATGTATAAAGGCGTTAGGCCGCCCTACACGTTATTGTAGGCCCAGCTTATTATGCAACTTAGTTTTATACAACAAACTATATGTTTTGGGGGGTCCCTGCTCCGTTTCAGTTTAAGGGTCCTTGACTTAAAAAAACGAAGACCCCTGACCTAGAGTAAAGATGACTGCAATTCTGTATTTAATTTTGAATGATACTGAGTTTTTTTAATGCCCGTTTTCTGCTTGTGGTAATTGATGATTTTGCCATATGTGATCCTTTTCTCTCCTTGCTAGATGGCTTGTTTAACCAGTATATCAGCCAGCAGGAGTACAAGCCCAGGTGGAGTCAGATCATCCCGAAATGCAACAAAGGTACAAGCGCCCAAGAAATCAACCGAGACGACGTGAACAGTGAGACCATCTATTCAAGTGGGGAAATATTCCCGATGTGTCGATCAAACATTTCCGCACACGATGAAAGCTTTGTGGCCCTGTAGCTAAAGCCATGCCTCCCTCCCTCCCCTCTGCTCCTCCCATCGGTCCACCCATTCCACATGAACCCCCCCCCCCCCTCTCTCTCACTTTCCTCTGCGTCATCCTCCATCTCCCGCGCTCATACACCACCCCTTGTCCCCTTCTTCCTCTCCTCTTTGCAGGCGACGGCGACGACAACAGGCCGGGGATGAGGGGAGGACATCAAATGGTCATTGACGTCCAGACTGGTGAGACCCACGCAGCTAGTGCTATGACTTGGCTGTTTAACTGACGCTATGACTCACATCCTCCTCCGCAGACTCAGAACACAAAGCTCCATTACGTTTAATCAAATTAACCCTCCCTCCACCTCAAGTCCTCCTCCGCCAAAAGAAAACTGTCCCGAGGACTTAGAGCATACACATCACGACTTTTGTTTCGACAGAGGCAAGCAGCTGTTGTTTGAGTGTGTGTGTGTGTGTGTGTGTGTGTGTGTGTGTGTGTGTGAGAGAGTGACAATGTCTGCGGTCGCAGTAGTTGATAATAGAAGTTGATGCAGGAGATCCTAAATGATTTCTTTGTCACCAGTCCTGTCTCGTCACTTTTTTCTTCTTGTCTTAATCCCATTTTCTCGATTAGCAGTGATGATTTTATTGCACATTTGACCCCAGTCCTGTTTTCTTTGCTCCTTATACCGTTTAGATCCTGGGTAATTACTTTCAGTTTTGATTATTATGGAGCTTGCTAAAGAACCTATGCACAGTATGTCTCAACACAGAGCTTTTCCCGAAAAAAAAAAAAGTTTTCTTAAGCCCTACTTGCATGGGATCTGGGGACCTCGTGCAATTTCGAAATGACCCCCCCCCACACACACACACACACACATCAGAGTTTCGTGAGGTGCATTAACACGGATACGCAAAGCCGGCTCATCCCTGTCCTGGCCGTGGCGGCAGCAGCCACACAGTATCACCGTCAGCCCTCAGACGAAGCCGGGGGCAGCGCGTCGACTCGTGGACGGAGGTCTCCGGTCGGGCAGTGGTCCAGACTAGGTTGTTCATGAAAGGCAGTCGCCACAGCCACCCGCAATCCCCCATCCCTCTTTGCCAAAGAGGGATAAAAATGCGTCAGGAAACAAAAACCTTGGAAAAAATTATATAGGACCCCGCCAAATCAGACATGTCGATCGCACGGGACTAGGGCTGGGTACCATTCAAACAATGTTGATACAAATACAATGACTTATGGTCACAGTGTCCTTAAGGATGACCTTCATTCAGGTTCTTTTTTCAAACATGAAAGCACACATTCATACAAAAACGTATTAATCTTAAACTGAGTTAAAAGTACAATAAGTTAATTTTTTTTTACTGATCCTCATGCCAAAACCTATTGTTGATCATTATCAGTGACTCATTGAATACCCAACTAATTCTTTCTTGGCCCATCCTCTGTTTTGGAAATGCAGCAGTCATGGCACAGCTTATTTCCTCCTACACAAGTCTCTGATACAATCACAACTTCACACTACTCCCATCTGCCTGAGCTGCAGTGGCCTGTGTTTGACCCGAGCCATGTTTTCACAGCAGAGACCAGCAAGCTCATTAGTTAAGAGACACGACACAAATGTGTTGTAAAGCAGTAGTATGTTACAAAACATCAAATGTCTTGTTGCAACATGTCCTCTTCTGCAACCTTGTCACTGGATGTGTTTTTGAGGATTTTTTAAAATGATAATGGGTGGGAAAGTTATATTCCAAGCCAGAATTTCGCAGAGTTGTGACTGGAACTGGGGCAAGCTGAGGCGTGTTTTTTGGTGGTTCGTATCGACCGTAAAGCCTGATCAATTTCCAAACCGACAGATCGCTTTACTAATTCTAATGTAGGCTTACAGTCGCCCAAGTGTGCAGTGCACTGTGCAGCTGCATTATGTATGACACAAAACACTGCTGCTGCTGCGGGTCTGGCTAGTCTACACAGCATTCTGGGATGGGAGAAAAACGTGCTCTGCTTTATTGGCATTTCTTTAAACCAATCACAATCGTCTTGGGCGGTGCTAAGCTCTGCACGGAGCCGCTGCAAAATAGCCTCAGGAAGGAACTTGTTTTGGTGGAACGTGTGTGTTCAAAGGTTGTTTTAGTCGTGCAACAGAAAACTCAGATTGGACAGATAGTCTATAGCTAGCTGTCTGGATTTACCCTGCAGAGATCTGAGGAGCAGTTAACTAGAGTCCACATAAATAGGCCAGAGTTTGAAATTCCAACACAAAGAAAGCGGCAACAATCCTGGAAATGCAACGTCGATAAAGACTAGAGCTGACCGCACTGGCACATGCATAGAAGTTAAGGGGCAAGAAACATCATCCCTACAGGAAAGAATCCGCACATCTGTCAGTGTTAGTGATCCCCATCATCACTACAGTTTGTAAAACTTTGGACAATAAAAATGGTAAATGGGGCCTGACTCCTTAACTTTTAAAACTTAAATCAAGTCTGTTTTCAGTCAGCTTGTGCATATGCGTGCAAAGGATTTAGTGAGGATGCAGTGTATATGTGTGTTTTTAACCCCGGTACGAGTTCACTCTCAGATATCAGCGAACACATAAAAATGCTGCAGGGTGGATCTTGCCTCTCTGCGTTGACAGATTTGTCTACACAAATGGGACTCTATGCCAATCCGGCTCATCTTGGGGAGCTTTAAATACTTTCTGAAAGCATAACTTTAATCTGATTATTCACGGTTACGGGAGTGGGTGACAGTTTGTACTGCAGGGATGGTAGAGCGCCTGAGTTAAGCCAGCTGCCGGCACTGCTTTGCTTTCCAAAGCAGAATGCAAACGACAGAAGAGGAGGTTTAATGTTTGTCCACTCATTTGATCGCCCGCAGAGACCGTTTACCTGTTTGGGGGCTGGGACGGCACACAGGACCTGGCTGACTTCTGGGCTTACAGTGTTCAGGAAAACCAGTGGGCCTGCATCTCCAGAGACACAGAGAAAGAGGTGAGTGGGCTCAGATGTAGAGCTGTAACAATTCCTAATTTTTAGTAAAAGTTTTGAAAATATTCATTAATGTACGACTTTTTGTCCAGCTTATATTTACCTTCACAAAAGTGCTTGTTTTGCCACTGACAGCAAGACTGTATGGCTGCAGCGTGGAGCGTCCCGTCTCATGCCGAGGCGTGTTCAGCAGTAACTTCAGAGGGTCAAAATAGTACTTGCCACCCTTGGCAACCGGAGATATTTATAGTCTGCTCAGTTGATAGAACCCTTCAGTTCAGCTACGAGCCAGAAAGCTAACGCTATGCTAGCAAGATCCAAAGTCAATAACATTGTGTACAGTTGGCAATCAGTAAAAATAATATGACAGTATGTTTAACAACAAGACAAGCTAGCTATCCAACCATAAAACAATATAACGACTTTTACGAACAATTTGATCCGCGATGTGTAACGGCTATCGGCCGCAGCGAGCCTGAAGTAGCGACCTGAATAGAGCTTAGGGTCAGGATCGGGCCCGAAAAAAAAAAAGCAGTACTTTTAGTGTATATAGAGCCAACATTTTTTCACATGTAAATCGTTAAACTATTTTTATTTCAACCAAAACTAGAGTTGTGATGGTTGGAAAAGTGGAAAGACGACCCAAAACAGCTTTTCATAGTTTAATTTTGTTTCTGTCGACTTTGAATGAAGTGTATTTTACGATGCTAAAATTACTGCTTATTTACATGGACTCTGGTGGCTTTAGCAAACGCAATTTCGAGGGTGTTTTCATGTTTAAAAAAAGGATCTTACTCTTTAACAGAAAGGTCGACCTCCTTAGAAATCCTTTCCATAATGTTGTCAGACACTTAAAATAATATTCTGAGCCTGTCAGCGGCAACACAAGCTCTTTTGTGAAGGTAAATAGCTGCACGATTGCCTTATTAACTTACATTGTAGCTTGATTAGCTGCTGCCGACTGCAGCGATCTCACTTAATAATGGACCAATGTCAGAGATTGTTTCCATCAGTCACTTAGACACAAACACACAGGAAGAAAGAAAAAAATGGTAGTTACTCTTTAAGTGTAAGTTCATTTGTTAATATGATTTTATAGTCTTCATCACGCCTGAAATTATCGGTGGTTTGACGAACAATCTTTGTGAATAATTCTTTTCATCTCCCAATCAAACACATTGACTGCCCATCAAGACTAGTTCATTTGTTCAGACACCAACTATGCATGTGTAAAACAGTTGTGCCTGTCTGTCTCCTGTGAACCAATCAGAGCGGTCCGAGCGCTCGCTCGTGCCACAAGATGTGCATCGACTCCCAGCGGCGTCAGATCTACACGCTGGGCCGCTACCTGGACTCCAGTGTCCGGAACAGCAAGTCCCTGAAGAGCGACTTCTACCGCTACGACATCGACGCCAACACCTGGACGCTGCTCAGCGAGGACACGTCGGCCGACGGAGGGCCAAAGCTGGTGTTTGACCATCAGGTAACTGCATCCGTCTCTGTCCGTACAAGGGCTGCACGATAGGAGGAAAACATGCCATATCAGGGTTTTCCCGGGGTCTTAAAAAGTCTTACATTTAAAAATCTGAATTTTAGGCCTTGGAAAGTCTTAAATTCTCTGAAGTATTGTGTTCTAGGTCTTAAATAATTTTAAACGGGTCTTCATTTTCCTACGTCCATGCCCCTCTACCTCTAATGCCTTTTTTTTTTTATTTATTCCATGGCGTTGTAGTTCTTTCTTTCGCCAGTCCAAATATAATATATCGCTGTATTATGACTACAAATGAAACCATCATGCAACTTATATTGCAGCCAATCAGCTTTGGTGTTATTGGTGTGAGTCTCTTCCTGATTGTACCACAGACATAAAACAGATTTTATTTTTCAGCTATGGGGAAGTGAAAGTTTAGTTTGGCTTGGAAAAAACTTTCAATTTAGGGCTTAGATAAAGGTCTAAAATTTCATTCATTATTGTCTTAAAAAGTCTTAAGTCAGAAACTCTGGATGTGCGATAACGTGACTGAATATACCAATAACAATTTTACTTGCGATAAGTAATTACTTTCAGTATTCTCAGCGTACCCGCGGGGTCTTCAAAGTCTTAAAAATGTCTTCAATATATTAAAAATAAGGCCTTAAAAAGTCTTCAATTTTTTTAGAACGTCTTAAATTTCATTCTCCGAGGTCTACCATTTGTATTGTCCTTTCATCAGATTAAAAAAGTCCTTCATTGTTTCGTCACAAAGCATGTATTCATTGAGTACAATAAAATGTTGTATTAAGTTCAAGTACTTTGTAAACAATTATTTTTATAGCCTAAATTCCTTTTCTGATATTCCATTATATCCTGCATACTTTTGCCGGAATGTAGGCCTGCACTATTAATCGTTATAAAATCGCGATCTTGATTCACCCTGTTCCTGATTTTAATTTTTAAAGCTGAAGCTGTAGCTGCAGCATGTAGATTGACATGTTTTAATGATATAAAGACATGTTGAAGGAGTTCAGATAGAGCCTGTATCAGGGCCATATTTAGTTCAGATAGAGCCTGTATCAGGGCCATATTTAGTTCAGATAGAGGCTGTATCAGGGCCATATTTAGTTCAGATAGAGACTGTATCAGGGTCATATTTAGTTTAGATAGAGGCTGTATCAGGGCCATAGTTAGTTCAGATAGAGGCTGTATCAGGGCCATAGTTAGTTCAGATAGAGCCTGTATCAGGGCCATAGTTAGTTAAGATAGAGCCTGTATCATGGCCATAGTTAGTTCAGATAGAGCCTGTATCAGGGCCATATTTAGTTCAGATAGAGACTGTATCTGTATCAGGGCCATAGTTAGTTCAGATAGAGACTGTATCAGGGCCATAGTTAGTTCAGATAGAGACTGTATCAGGGCCATAGTTAGTTCAGATAGAGACTGTATCAGGGCCATAGTTAGTTCAGATAGAGCCTGTATCAGGGCCATAGTTAGTTCAGATAGAGCCTGTATCAGGGCCATAGTTAGTTCAGATAGAGCCTGTATCAGGGCCATAGTTAGTACAGATAGAGCCTGTATCAGGGCCATAGTTAGTACAGATAGAGCCTGTATCAGGGCCATAGTTAGTTCAGATAGAGACTGTATCAGGGCCATAGTTAGTTCAGATAGAGACTGTATCTGTATCAGGGCCATATTTAGTTCAGATAGAGCCTGTATCAGGGCCATAGTTAGTTCAGATAGAGACTGTATCAGGGCCATAGTTAGTTCAGATAGAGACTGTATCAGGGCCATAGTTAGTTCAGATAGAGCCTGTATCAGGGCCATAGTTAGTTCAATGTGTTATATGTTACTATTTTTGGTAGCCTACTGTACTTAAAGAGCCAGTATGTACTTTATTTTCTTTGTTCATTTAAGCCTCTGTGTTTACAGGCTTGTTGGTGATGCGCAATGTGCTATAGGTGTCAAAAAAATCTGTTTGGTACTGCCAATTTGTTTTGTTTTGTCATGGTTCATGTGTGCAATAAACATTACACTTCGTGAGAAAAAAATCGTGGAAGACAATCGTGATATCAATTCTAAGTTAAAAAATCGTGATTCATATTTTTCCCTGAATCGTGCAGGCCTACTGGTAGGTTCATGAAGTTGGTATTAAATTTCATTCTAAATGATGTTAAAAAAGTCTTAAATGTAACTTGTAGAAAGTGGAAACCTGGGGGTACCTTGATCCTGCTTTAGTACAACAAACTGCTTGTTGAATTTAAAACACATGAAAGGTAATCATTTCCAACATTCTTTTATAACACAAATTGAACATTGAATTGAAGGTAAAAGGCACCACTAAATAAAGAATGACCGTTACATTTTAAAGTGCAGTTTTCTGCTGATCTTTTGTCTTTCATCTAACACACAAAATCTCAGAGTGTCTTTGGCGATATGTCGCAGCCTATCGCGATGTGCGATCTGTTGTGAACACTGATAGAAAACATCAGACAAGAAAAGGAATAATAATAAAAGGTAAAATGAAAATGGATTTAGAGACGAATGCACACAAATATATAGAAAAAGGAATAAAATATAAAAAATATACCCCAAAAGACAGTAACATGTTTAAAAAAGAAAGAAAAGAAAATATGAACCTGTATGCATTGTTATAAAATTATTAGTTATAACTACACGCACGCATGCTGCCAAAACTTCTTCTATGCAGGAAAACCCTGGAATTTACCAGCAGCATTTTTAATAAATGATTAATTGATTAGGTAATGTTTTTCAGCAAGAGTCCCTTTGCTGTGTCCAGCTTCTCGGATGTGATATTAATTATTCTTCTGTGATAGTAAACTGACGCCACCTCACACCCAGTCTACAGGAGGTGCAGTGTGAGCGGCACTTTAGCAGAGCTCCATCTGTGTCTACACAGGATGCCTTCAGGCGCAGTATGGAGTGTATGTTACTCGCGTATTGGCAGCGCTCAGAGCCCAACTCGCGGTCCAAAAACATGTACATACATTCCCCAACTTAGATCTCATGTTAGGGCTGAACGATTAATCGTTTTCAAATTGATATTGAAATTTAAAAGAATGCGATTAATCAAACGTGCAATCTTTAGTTGAATGTTTGGTATTCAGGAGTCAAAAATCCATGTATTCAGAATCCGAAGATAAAATTGAGTGTTGAATGTGAGGGTCATTTACGACTGACTTTGAATGCAGGGCTTCAAGTTTTTTCTACTCTGATAGAGGCGAGAAAGGCTTTTTGTAAAAAGTGCCCCAGCATTCATTAATAACTTGACGATAAAAATTATATTAAAATGATATCTTTTGAAAGTAAAAAAATGAAGCAGAAAGTGTGGCCTTCCACACAAATAGTGGAAATTAGTACCTGCACACTACCATGTGAAAAGTATCTTCTGTACTGTAATGCTGCCGGTAGTTTGAGGAGCATCGGAAACTCCTCCCGCTCCCTCTTTCTGAACTCTCCCGCTTCCTGTTTGCTCCGTCTCTCGTCCTCTGCTCCCTGCCCTTCCTGCAGATGTGCATGGACTCTGAGAAGCACATGATCTACACGTTTGGCGGTCGGATCCTGACGTGTAACGGCAGCGTGGAGGACAGTCGGACGTCAGAGCCTCAGTTCAGCGGCCTGTACGCCTACCACTGCCAGGCGGGGACGTGGAGCCTCCTGCGGGAAGACTCGTGTAACGCCGGCCCGGAGGACGTCCAGTCCCGCATCGGCCACTGCATGCTCTTCCACACTGTGAGTCCAGTCCGCCCTCATGCACATTTTGGAGTTTGGTTCTATTGCTGCGAGTCTCCCATTGTCAGACCTCTCTCCACAGCGCTGCGGAGGAAGGTCTGGCCCTTTTTAACACAACATTCCTGGATAGGATAAAACGTGCCCTGTTTTATTGCCATTTCTTTAAACCAATCACAATTGTCTCGGGCGGTGCTAAGCTCTGGATGGAGCGACAGTGGCTCTGCTTGTTTAGGTGGAACATTTGCACCCCGCAAAATAAAAACGCCACATACAATATTAAATGAAGTCAACTGCTCACACAGTACAGTTATGTGAGATATTTAAATTAGCTGGATACATGGTTAATGCTACTAACGTTGCCATGGCGACTACCAGTGATGGGTGGAGCATACATGCTGCCTCCTGTTTATGCCCAGTATACAAGAATGTTGATGAGATACAGTGTTTCCCCTACGTTGATTTGCAAGTGGCGCACCGCCACAGTTAAATTTCTGCCGCCACGCCATGGTGTCAATGTTGATTGTCGGAGAATAGCGCGGACACGCGCTTCACAGGTAGAGCACAAACCCAGCCCCCCCCCCCCCCCCCCCCGGTCTCTATTCACATGGCGGGATTCTTGCCTGCGCGCCACACACATGCAGCCGAGTTGTGTGTGTGCGCGTTAACGTTACCGCACACACACATCTAAAACACGTGCAGCACCTGACTGGGAACGATACCGAGGATTACCAACGGCCGCTGGGGGGGCAGATGAACTCATGCTAGTCTCGTTACTGTAAGTAGGTTACGATAAAACCTTCATGAGTAAAAAGTCGATACTTATCAATGCACTCACCTGTATAGACCGGCATAAACATGTAGGAAGAGATATTTTAATCTGCTCTGTCTGCTCTCGTCCACCGCGCACATCTACTCTGCTCATTTTTACCAACAAGATCAAACCAATAAAGCTGTTGGTTGTAGTCTTAGCTTAGCTTGGCGGGAATCTAGAAATTTGGACAAATTGTTATAAACTGATCTGCTGGCTGAGTGAATCGTCCTCTCCACTGGAGCAGTAAATCTATGGATGTATTATAAGACCAAAACAGATACATGTGGCTACTTCATATGCACGTGAATGACGCGATCGTTACCTTCGCGTTCTTCATTCTTGATGATGATGCTAGTTGTATTATTTTGCAACAGCATCATTTCATTGCAAATGAGGCATACAGTATGAATGGTAGCCTGCTTATCAGTCCATTCATCATTAAAGGCTTTTCTACATCAATTTTCCCTTCAGCCTCTTTGACTGTGACATGTTTACCTGACAACAGCCTTTCTTTCTGCAAGCATTTCCTGCATACTACAACCATGTTTCCTTAATCACAGACTTTAACAATCACTCAGTGAACTGCCTCCTAGTCTGAGATCTTGTTCTAGTTAAAGAGCCAGTTATCATTATGGAGTTTCCATGTTTTTGAGGAGTTTGCTCACACTAATGTACTGTAAAAAAATAGCATTAATTCAGTAAGAAAGTGAACATTTTGAACGATAATTTTCTTTATTTGAAAGTCCGGCCTTGGAGTGTCGTGTGTGTGTTTGTGTGTGTGTGTGTGGGGGGGGGGGGTGACATACCTGCCACCACGGCTAAAAAAAATCCTAGGGGAAACACTGAGATATGATTTAGTTTTGAACGCAGATTAGTTCTTCTGCTGGAGCTAAAAACACTGGTGTGCACGGAGTTCGCTTTTGGATCAAAACTTTACTTAAAAAACAAAACGTAGCAATTTAAATGACCATAGACTACTGTGGAGGATAATCCTGCCTGATCACTTATTCAAGATATTGTCAGCTTGTATGCTAATCGTTATTTCTGTATTTCTCCATTTGTGTGACTTTGTTTGCCGTACCTCGCGGCCACTCTTCCCTCTAACAGAGAAACCGCTGTCTGTACGTGTTTGGAGGTCAGAGGTCAAAGACGTACCTCAACGATTTCTTCAGCTACGACGTGGACGGAGACCACGTCGAGATCATATCTGATGGCACCAAGAAGGACTCAGGCATGGGTAACCAAACCCACCATTTTCTATTTCTAAAGTCACACTTGTATTAAGAAGCTGGTTGGTCTGCCAATCTGAGGTTGTTCCCTCCACAGTGGGAGGTTCTGACTTGCAAGGAAGATGATTATGAGACCAGCTCAGTTTTGGAATACCATAGGGAGAGGAGTGAACAAGAGCTCAGCAGATTGACTCGGCTGATAGGATATTTAGTATTTATAATTATCAGGATTTTATGTTGATAGGGCCGCATGTTGTGACGACTAATATGATGTGTTGCACAACGGGCAGTGTGCAATCTTGTTGGCAAAGAAATCATTCCAGTGTGCGTTGGGTAGGGCTGCACAATATATCGTTTTTTTATCGTCATCGCAATATCAACTGGTGCAATAAACATATCGCAAAAGGTTGCGACATATTGCAATGGACACTACGAGATTTTTTATGTTGAAAGAAAATATAAGTAGACAGGTAACTGTCATTCTTTTTTAGTGGTACCTGTTATTGTCAATTCAGTGTTCAATTAGGTGTTTGGGTTTACATAAAGTTTGCTGATCCTGGACCACCACGACTCCCCCGCCAGATCAGCAAACTTGCTGCCGTTACACAGACCGGTTAAAGCCAGTGCTGCTGCTTGCCACCAGCACTCTGACGAAAGTGTTCTTGTACTGCTAAAATACAACAAATTTCTTTATGATTTTAAAACAAATGAAAGGAAATCATTTTTAACAATCTTTTATTGAACAAATTGATCACTGAATTGAATATAAAAGGCACCACTATAACAAGAATGACAGTTCTACTATTTTCTTTCAACTAACTAAAAAAAAGTATTTTGCGACGTGTCGCAGCCTTTCGCAACGTGTTTATTGCGCCAGTTCATATCGCGATGACGATAGAAAAACAATATATTGTGCAGCCCTACTTTGCAGGAACGCAGCCATCGAGGCTTTCATTCACTCTTGCTCGAGGAGAAAATGCTGCACTTGTGCTGTTGTTTATTTGGTTGTCATGACTTTGCAAGGGATTGACGCCCTGTCACTGTTCCAGGGGGCTTACTCTCAAAGGGGAGAGAGAACGGGCAACCGTTTGTCTGAGTTCAGTGGAGCAGACAGCTCTGCAGAGTCGTATAATTCTGATTTCATGACATTTCATAAAATCAAAGCAGTGACAGCAATAATTTAGTGGTAGTGGGCCGCCACTGCAGGATGTATAAAACGGAAACAGGGTGGCATATCTGCTGCTGCAGTCAGTCTCCTGGGCTCTGTGTGGCTTCTCTGCCTCTCTCAGAGGAGATGTGACAGAATCTCTGCTTCAAAAGCCCCGGCAGCAGTCAGACACTACCTGCCCCGGACAGACAGACTCGCAGCCACCTCAGCTCCACCTCAAACGCAGCATAAATGGACCTCTTTTCTGCCAGCCGCTCACCTCTGTCCCGCCAGAGCCAGACGGGGGGGGAGAGGGAGAGGGAGAGGGAGAGAGAAAGATTAGGTGCAGTGAGAATATGGGAGAGAGAAATTGAAAAAAAATGTAAATGTGTGCGCCAGTGAAGCAGAACAAGAAAAGAACAGAATGTTACCTTGGCAGGAAGGAAGCAGGAGGCACAAACAGTTTTCTCTGTCTCTCTCTCTGTCTGTCTCATAATGGGTCTCACATGTTGATGTGTGCCGTGGCTCAGCACCGCAGCGGTGTCTCAGCATGTCGCTCTTCATGTGCTGACCAGTCACTGCAGACTCTTGTGTGGGAGACGTCTGTTGCTCTACCTGCCGTCTCTCTGCCAGGGAGTTTTAGTCTGATTGAGTTCATTTGCATGATATCACTGTAATTAATAAAATGTTATGTGGTTTCCCACAGTGGCTGCACAGTGTGACATTTGAAGTCCAGTCTCAGTTACCGCTACGTTAAAATGTACTGTAATTGGAGATATTGTTGATGAGTCACAGCTGGCCTAACTCGGCCAGTACTTTGCTGCACACCTTTTGCTGTGTTTTCAGACCGACACACACACACGCACAGACCGACACACACACACACACACACACACACACACACACACACACACACACACACACACACACAGAAACAGTTGTTTGAGTGGCGCCGGAGCTGCTAGCTACACGACTCTGCTCTGCCTTAGCGTTAGCTAACTTTGAAAACTCCTCATCCTCCTTTCTGTGACTAACCTTCAAATGTCTGATGAGGTTGGTGGTGTTGAAATGTCTTTGGAGCTTTCCGCCTCGTGGTATTTCCTTGGCACACACGTTGCTAATCGCTAGTGTATTGTCTTTTTCCCAGATAGCAATGAGTCGGCGGACCACCGGCGGTGCTCCAGAGGCAGTAGAAGCGTCAGAATGGCGTAATCACAAACACGTTTGCCGGAGCACCACCGGTGGCAGCCGCTTTTTAAAAGTGGTAGCCGCCTTCTTACTGCCTTCGTTCCGCGGCCGGCCGGCGGGCCAATCGCTGTTCTACCGCCGTTCAGACACCTTGTAGAACTGCCAGACCGCTGAATGTAGGGACGCCGCCATTTTAGCTCCATGTAGAAAATGTTCTCACGAGTAGTGCGCTCTTAATACATCCGTGGTAGTGCGTCATCTGATCGGCCTATCTGATCGGCATTTATGGAGACCACCGATCAAACTATTTAAAGCCCTTATCGGCCGATACCGATCGGTGACCGATCAATCAGATCACCCTTAAAAAAAAAAATCCGTATGGCCCAACCTTAATTCAGCATAGTGCCAATGCCAAAATGATTTGTGATTGAGTTAACATCTAAATATTGAAACATAATTATAGTCAAAATAACTGAATGAACACAGTTTAGTTTACAGTACAGTTTTCCTGAATTTAAAGCAGCAGTTCACCACAGCACCTCTAACACATGAAATAATTTTTTTGCATGTTGTCCCCCAGTAAATTTTTAGCGTCAAGCACTTCATTTCTTGCATTCTGAAAAGAGTTTATGCACCAATTTATGGTGTAAATGTTTTTTTATTTATGTGAAGGAAAACACAAAATTCAGAAGGCAAGTGGCAATTCAAAAATAAAAAAATATAATGCAGAAAGGGAGCTTTCACGTCAGGGACCTGCGTCCAGATCAGAGTACTCTTCACCCCAAAGTCCAGTTTGTTTGAGTGTGAACATTGCGAAATGTGCCTAAGTCAAGCAGCATGTCCACTTGAACAGGTGGTTTCGAGTACAGTTCATGCAGTCCGCATCAGGTGTGAAAACCAACTGTACCAAAACACGGAACTGGACTACTATTTAACGCGACGGTGATACATTTTTTTTTACCGCTTATGAAACTGTCTCAATTTATTACTGATGCTGGCAGACGGCCGCACGGACAGACAGCCGAAGCCTCTCGCTGTGCCGCCGGTCCCCTAGAGCAGCATGATGACCGGGAGAGTCCGGTTCAGCATGAACTCTGCAGATCCCGTTAGCGCTAGCTTCCCAGCGGAGCGTTCAGGTCCAGTCAAAACAATGCAGCTTAGCGCCAACCTCATGTGTAAAATATAGCACAGGCTAAAACCTCTTGGAGGGGCGCCGCCAAAAAAGCCTGCTATAGCAGCAGATCTTCCCGCGTGTTTTGTTTTACCGCCCTGCTATTCCCTTGGGCTGTTTGTTTCTGCCGTGCCGTCCAAAAGGTGCTGTCCGTCTGCCTGAATCGGTGTGAATGCAGCATAATGCTGAGTCAGTTGAGTGCTGAGCTGCTGCAGCTTATCGTTATGTTCCTTGTTGTGCTTCCTCTGTGTGAACAATTCATTGGAAAAAAATGCAATATGAAGTACCTCAGTTAGGCTGTGGAAAATTAAATCCCTCTTTACCACGTCAGCGCTGTGCTGTACTGGTGGTACGATATTTATTAGAAATAAGATGAGGCTAGATTAAATATTAGCTTTCTATTAAACTGTGCTGCTGCAGCCACAGCAGGTCTCAGGCCTGTGTGTCTGTGTTTCTCCATTGCACTGGGTTGAATCTGCATGCTGATACTTCTGTCTCTGCCGGTCCTGGTTGCCATGGCACCGTGTTATCAAGTAGTTTTCTATAGCTTTACATTTTTTAACTTTTCACTTCGGGGAAAAGGAAGTTTTATTATTAATGGAGCTTGTCAAACTGCCTGTATTCACACACACAGATGTTCTCGTCTATGCTAATAACCGACCTGGATAACTTCTAAACATCGTCATAGTCTTATCTCAGCCGAATCACACATCTGCCGGATGACTTAATGTTCATGTTTCTGAGTTGAACCCCCTGTTGATTTATTGTTGTTTTTCACCACCACAGTACCGATGACGGGCTTCACCCAGAGAGCCACGATCGACCCCGAGCTCAATGAGATTCACGTCCTCTCGGGCCTCAGCAAAGACAAGGACAAGCGCGAGGAGAACGTCCGCAACTCCTTCTGGATCTACGACATTGCTCGCAACAACTGGTAGGAGAGAGAATGAAACACACACACACACACACACATACACATACACACACACACACACACACACACACACACACACACACACACACACACACACCACTCTCTCTCTCTGTGCAGCAGAGAGGTTTCTGTGATCACCACCGCAGCGACGAGGAGAGCGTACACTCGCAGGAAACACTTTGACACACAGCAGCTCTATTTGTAGCCAAAGATCTTCACCACAGCAGATAACCAAGAGCATGCATGCATGCACATCACACACAACATTTCTATACAAATAACACCGCAGAGTGTCACAAGCACCTCTTCGCACAATCCCTCAGCCCTCCACGAGAGAACGACGTGTTCCGTGTGTGTGTGTGTGTGTGTGTGTGTGTGTGTGTGTGTGTGTGTGCCATGTTTGGATCAGTGGCTGTGGCTGCAGCCCTCTCTGTTCGTGTGTGAGTGAGACAAACGGGATTTGTTGAACAGCTTTTCCTTGAGGGCTTCAGGAAGTGTTTAGTCTTTTCGTCACTAATGTAAATTTGCTTCCCCCTCTTTATTTGTGCATGTGTCTGTCTGTGTCTTAGGTCATGTGTGTATAAGAACGATCAGGCAGTGAAAGAAAACCCCAGCAAGGCTCTGCAGGAGGAGGAGCCGTGTCCGCGCTTTGCACACCAGCTGGTCTACGATGAGATGCACAAGGTAACGCACACACAGCTGAGGCTAACACACACACTCCTGTTTAGTACGCTATCACACTGCTTTCATGAGAAACACTCAAATAGTAACGCTCCAGAACACTCTCTGCAGGCGAGCTATACCTCAGCTTTTTCAGATTTGTATTCATGCTGCATCAAGTTAACACGTCTCCTCGTAAGCTGTTGATTCACACACCTACCTCTATGTCTCCATCAGAGCTGTCCTCTGTTACATCAACACTTAGGCCCCATCCAGACGAAGACGTATTTCAATGCAAACGCACATCTTTTGCATCGTTTGGGCCGACTGTCCACATGAATCCTGTAAACGCATTGCCCGTAAACGCACTTTTTTGAAACCTGGTCCCAGGGTGAATAAAAAAAAAGCCGGCTCACGTTTGGCTTCATATGGACGGCGAAACCGCATACGTGCGTATCGATGATGTCATCCCTACACACCTCGGACTCAAAGCTCCGCCTTCAACCCAGCTGACAGCGCTAGCAGGGACGCAACGCTGCTAGCTCGCTAATCTGTCTGCTTATCAACTCCTTGAACGGATTATAGTAACTTTTAGCACCGCTTATTGTAGAAAGGCTACCGCAAGAAAAACGTGTAGCTAGATTATCAAAAAGACATCGGATCATTGATGTTTGTTGACTGCCGATGTTAGCTAGCAGAGCTAGCGTTAGCGCGCTAGCTAGCGCGCTAACGCTAGCTCTGCTAGCTGCAATCATGTCCGATAGACTGTAAACAAAGTTTACATTCTTTTTCTAGGTGGCCTTTATATAACGAGCAGTGGTGTAAGTTATTAAAGTCTAGTCCATGGATGTCTTAAGCTAAGAGAACTAGCTAACAGTCATGTTATGAACTTTTATATACTGTCTATGGTTATGAAAGGAAGTGACTGAAGGCTGCTCTTCTTCTTCGTTCCGTTAATTTCTGTAGCAGTAACAGCGCCGCCTACAGGCCTGGCATATGAAGTACCGTGTTGAGTCATTTAGAGATGGATTCATGTGGATGTGAATTTTCTTGAGCCGAATCCAGGGAAGACGGATGCGTTTTCATCCTGACGTCTTCATGTGGACGGGGCCTTAGAAATGAGCATGTTCCTTCATTAGCACTGCAAGAGCAATGTCAGAAGATTACAGCCAGACTCTGTTGGATTTATTGCTCTTAACAAAGCTCGTAAACGACGACAGTCCAGAGTATTGCGAGGATGATAACCCCATTTGTGACTCACATTTTCAGGTTTGCAACCTTGAGAGCATAAGAAAAAAACACAAATTGAACCACCCATGCATTACGGTATTTGTAAAAGATACTTTTTTCGCCAGTCCTTGCAATATTTCTTCCAAAAACAATCTAATTTGAATAATCCAATTCAGAACCACAGCTATAATACCATAAACATGCTGTAAATGTGGTGTTTGAATGCAGTTTCTGCTGTTTGATATTGCCCCATATGGTCTTTTTTGCAGAATAACCCGCTAAAGGTTGCGGTTGTATATAACAGAACAGTTTATTAGTGTGTGTCTGTGTGAAGAGACTGAGGAGTATAAGAATATGTAATCAGTGTGTATTTCCTGTGTGGTTCCAGGTGCATTACTTGTTTGGTGGAAACCCCGGGAAGTCTTGTTCACCCAAGATGCGCCTGGACGACTTCTGGTCCCTCAAACTGTGTCGGCCCTCCAAGGAGTACCTGCTCCGCCACTGCAGATACCTCATCAGGAAATACAGGTCTGTCGCTGTAACGTTGCCGGGATTTTTTGCAACAGTTTGCTTTATTTGCAATCGTTTCTTAAAACATATGTCTTACAATTCCATTCCAGGATAGTGTCCTTCCTCTCATGGATAGTCTTTGCATCAGGATACAATTTGTTTTAGTCCATTCAGCTTTACAGATATCACACACTGCTAATGAACAATTCCAGATAACAGTTATTTCACTGTCATGTGGCCCAGGTAATGTAAAAGCACAAATAAACAACTTTATTCTCATTCAATTTCTTTCTAACTCTATCCCCCCCTTTTGTTGCAATGGATGTGTATAGGGTCAAGTGCCAACAGCTAACAATTCAAATAATCCAATAAGACCAATCCAATTGACCAATAATCACTTATTATATTGTTACAATTTTGCAAAATCAACAATTACCAGTCATACTCCTCAGGACATTAGCTAATGTTAGCAATTAATTGCGGCTAACCAAAGAAACTTTGATTATGTAAAAAGATTGACAATTAGACAATTATGTAATAACTGTTACGGGTTTATGTGCATCCCAGATCACATTTTCACCTACTATGACCACTACTACTGTCATTACTAACATAACATTGTGCCAAAATATGAACAATAGCGTTGCCGTCAGTGGGCCTTTTTGCTATTAAACACTTGAGGGGAACGTATGTTGTGTAAGGAGAGATCTTCCCCCGGGTCCTGATGGGAAACCTGACTATTGAATTGTGTGATTATCTCTGCTTTGTCACCATCTAGTGTTCATTTGTTGTGACTGCAACCCCACTGAGTGCATGTGATGTTGACCCATCCGTGTGTTGTGATTGGTCAGGTTTGAGGAGAAAGCCCAGTCGGAGCCACTGAGCGCGCTGAAATACCTGCAGAATGACCTTTCGCTCACGGTGGACCACACAGACCCCGATGAGACCAAAGAGGTACTGCATACTTCATTGTGTTATTACCTTACTGGCCCGATTTCCATGAACCTTGGTGGACGGGTGTACAGGGTTTCTGCGGGGTCTTAAAAAGTCTAAAATTCGCTGAAGTGTTTTTTTCTAGGTTTTAAATACTTTTAAACAGGTCTTAATTTTCCTAAGTCCACGCATCGCTACCTCATTATTCTCAATGGTTCTTAATTCCATGGCGTTGCAGTTCCTTCTTTCGCTAGTCCAAATATCATTTCTCTGTATTACGACTACAAATAAGACCATCGTGCTGCTTATATTGCAGCCAATTAGCTTTAGTGTTATTGGTGTGAGTCTCTTCCTGATTGTACAGATTTTATTCTTCAGCTTTGGGGAAGTGAAAGTTTAGCGATACTTGACTTGAAAAAACTGAATTTAGGGCTTAGTTGATGTTGTGATAAAGGTCTAAAATGTCGTACATAATAAAAAGTCTTATATTTGACTTGGTGAAACCTGCTGAAACCCTGGGTGTAGCATGGGCCAAGGAAGAACCCGGATCCAGATCACAGGACTGATACACAACATATTTTTTACTTTTGTTAACATTGCGAGATTTGGCTGCATTCATGTGGTGTCGGAATAATCGAAAAAATGAGTTCCCGACTGGGAACATTTGCCCTGAACTAATATTGTAAGGTAGGGCCAACCATGCCAGGGGTCTGTGTTCTCTGTGTACCCTTCTAGTTTTAATATTGGTTTGGTTTTCATTGTAGATTTTTTTTTTTTTTTAAATATATTCTTAGCTAGAGGAGGGAAAAGGTCTACAATACAAGACCATGTGAGGGAAGGTAGAGAAAGTCAACTAGAAATAAAGATGTTAAAAGTTTAGAGACATGAAAAGAGAACCCATGAAAAGGAGAATCCGAGGGATAGGTGTGTAAACAAGATGGGGGTTAGATGTAAAATAAGTGACAGTATAGGAGAGTTTAATAGAGACAGAAAATGTGTGAAAATGTGGACATGGTGAATTCTGCAGAAGTTTAGAGCCGGAGCTGTGTAGAAGTGACCCTCCATCTGTCCAGATGGCTGTATTCTGTATTCTCATTTGCATGCAGAGAGTTACAGCAGGAGCTCCGTGTGCTGTGGCTGTGCGTTTGTTCAGTCCTGTTTAAATGTTAAAAGTGACTCAGACGTTGGTGTTGTGCTTCAGTTCCAGCTTCTTCCCTCGGCTCTCTTCAAGTCCGGCTCTGACTTCATCCCCCTGGGTAAGAACCTGACCGCTGTTCATACCAAACAAACGCCACGCGTGGGTCCAGATAGGATAGATAGGTTCGGTATTCAGTGTCTCTGTAATAAGCCAAAAGCTGCTCAACGTGTTTCACTTCAGAGATTATTTGTTGTTTTTTTAGCAAGGGACCTGTGTGAGATGGAGGATGCTTCAGGAGCAAAACTTCAACAATAAGATGAATAGAATTAGGGATGTCCCGATTGCAAGTATCGGATCAGAGCCAATATGGGCATTTTTTAACTGATCGGGGATCGGCATTCAAACCGATTTCCCTACTCCGATTATTTACATGTAGTGGTCGCCGCCTTCAATCTCACACGCCCCTGCGCACACTGCCAGACTGTCACTTTGAAACCAAGATGGCGTGGCCACTCACCGCTGTCTCGTAGCTTGCCATCCCTTGGCAAGTCTTTTTTAAGTCACCGTGTTTTACAGAAGCGGGTTACTCCAATTCTCCACACGCTGCGACATCAGAAAAAATTGAAGATTGACTATTTAGCGAAAGAGGCGTCACCAAGTTTAGTTTTTGCTTGAGACATATTTTAAATACTTTGTTTACTTGTTGTTGACTTGGTGTCGGCAGATATTCAATATTTAAAAAAGAAAATCAGACGCTTAAGAGCAAATTTAGTAAAGCCAAACTGTATACTGCAACGAAAAACCCCAAAAGTTCAAAATGGTATTTAGGTGTGTTTTGTTATCTGGTCTTGTATCACAGGTCTGCCTGTTCCTGTGAGCAGATGACCAATCGTAGTTTGCCAAAAGTTGATCATATTTTACACATTTACACCAATCACATGTGTGACGATGGTGAGGGACATTTTTGTAAAACAACTATACTATGTTTAACAAAAATCTCCTCTCTGACAAGTTGACAGTACTTGTGGTCATGGCACCGCGGGGTCATGGCCATTTCAGCGGTTGAGGTTGAGTTGAACTGACAAATGACTGTCTGCAGTGTCGACAGTTAAGTTTAGACACCAAAACGACTAGTTAAGATAAAAAAAAACAAAAAAAACAGAAATGCTGAAAGGTCAACTTAACTGTGACATCATAATGTTAAGAAAAAACACCTTTCTGGCCGTTATCCAACACCACAACTCGGGAACAGAAGGGGAGACATTGATCTCAAAACTGTGGCAATTGTATAGATCTTCTGTGTGAAGCATCAACGTTTCACCAGCCCTACTGGTTGGTGGAGGCGTATAGCCCCGAGGCGGTGACTCGAGTCCTGTCTGTCCTCCTCTCTCTCAGGTTTCTCCGACGTAGACCAGACGTACGCTCAGCGGACGCAGCTCTTCGACACGCTCGTCAACTTCTTCCCGGACAGCATGACTCCGCCCAAGGGCAACCTGGTGGACCTCATCACGCTCTAGCCCCGCCCCACACCCACCGTCCACCCAATCACCCAACCCCCCCCCCCCGCCCCCCCCACCCCGGACTGACTTCACACCCACCCATGCACCTGATGGGACGGAGGAGGCAGAGACCAGTTATTTTTCTATTCCTGAAGCCTACTGGTGGGGTCTGACCCTCTGCTGTCCCAATCTGCATTACCTGGTGGGGAGGCACACACACACACACACACACACACACACACACACACACACACACACACACACACACACACACTAAAAACACTGTGGTATCTGGATAAATGAGCCAAACGTGACGACCTGAAGAGAGAGAGTGTGTGTGTGTGTGCGTGTGTGTTTCTCTTTCGCCAACATATCCCTTTGTTTTTTTTTTTCTTGCTGATGAACATTTCTTGGAGCACGCAAAGCCCCTCTAAACTCTGCCAAACATCGCTTGTGTTTTTCATTTTTCTCTTGACACCCCCCCCCCCACACACACACACACACACACACACACAGAAATGTTAAGGCCAAAAAAGAGGTTTTGCACGCGTTTGTTTTCAGTCTTTTTTTTTCATAGATTTTTTTCCTCTACATCAAATCAAACACAATTTTTTTCTTTTGGGAAAAGGTCCACACAGTCGACCGCTGGCGTCCATCCATGTTTTGGAGCAAAAACAGATGATGAGGTGGCGTCTGTTCAGGCCAATTGTTTGCGAAAGTTCAGTTCAAATTCTCCAGTTGTTAATTTATTTGAAGGCAGGACTGTGTGACAGTGATACAGGAAACCACTTGACTCTCCACAGCTACAAGCTCTTCTTTGGCTTACATTTACCGTAAGCATCTTGTGCAAACTCCTATGTAAAGTTTGATGTTGATGATTTGGTTAGCTTGTTTTTCTGCGACACATGCCCCCTATTTATGATTGTGACGGCCATGCAGAGACAAAGACAATGTAATAGTGTTTTAGTAACAATAGAGGAATGATTCTATGAGATAAAGTTTTAATATATATCTAAATATACCTTTTTGTTATATTGGTTTGGGTTGTTATCCCTCTACAACTGGCTGGTAACATTTTGCATTTACTACAGGAGTGAAGTTAAGTTTCTTTCTTCATTGGTAGTTAATGGACTGTGACTTAATTCTAAGTTAAATGGTGTACAGAATATGTAAATAATACACATATAGGAAATGTTTTGGATTGAACAGTTGTGTGCTGGATTGTTTTCTTTCTTGACCCCAATATAAAAATGTCATGGTCCACATAGAGTAGCTTTCTGGCTCTACATTCAATACTCCTTATACTTATTGGGAAGGATTTGAAGCAACTGGTGGCTGTGTGAGTCCTGGTGCCAGAAATCCAGTTTGATAATTAGAGTAGGAAAAAGGCATTTTGTGTCATAGTGTCTTGACAGGGTGTTCCTTCAGTGTGATGGATTATTACTCAGTGAAATGTTCTTTTTTTTTTTCCCCTAAAAAATACCAAATGTCCATCTGAATAGATTTGTGGAGCCAACAGCAGGGTGTTGAGCAGAACCAGTCTAGCCTCCGCGTCATCCATTACAGCCACGTAATGCACAACATGTCAGGTATTATCCCACTTATAGCATGGTTGTTATTATTATTCAAAGGCTTGGTTATTATTTCTGATAGTGGCAACATGATCCTTGATTGACTCACACAGGAGGCATGTGAAACTACTGATTCGTAGTTCCAACTGTCTTGCTAAATGGAGAAAGGAACACTCGCCACAAAGCTTCCTACCAACACAGAATGTCTTTCACACTTTTTAAGAACAATTCTGGCCATGTGTCGAATATTGGTTGTAACATTGAAACAGTTTTAGTATGTCGGAGGGAAAAGTTTCAGCGGTCTCCAGGTGGTGTTTTAGATCTTAAGAGTCACCTTTAAAATCAGCTACAAACTATAAGAAATGAAATGGTCTGTTATTCGTTTCAGCATCTCATTAACCCCTGATTTCCACCAACTGCAGAAGTCAATGTGTGTATTTCCACTGACTGCAGAACGGCTGTGTTCCATCCCAGCTCCAGCGATCGCAGCCCTCTGGAGCAGATATGCAGAGCTTCTAGTTTTTGCTGGACGCCGGAGAGCTCTGCAGCAATTCAGCACAAGTAAGAGTGCGGGACAGGAAGTCAAGCACAGAAACAAAAAAAAACATTGGTTAATTTTCAAAATAAAATACACCGTGCTCACGGCAGATCAATTTCCCTGCACTACACCTTGAAAAGGTCATAATGGGCGGAGACAGACCTGAAGTCAACAGTTGTTGGTTTTGTGGTTTGCAGGTTTCAGAACACGGCAGAACGGCGCGTCGCACGTAGTTGCAAGTTCCAACTCGTCTCCTATCTTTTGGTCTGAACCGGGGTTAAGCGTGACATTTGAGTTTACCAACAGACAGGTGAGCAAATGAGACAGAAGTGCTAATAACTGTATGCTAATACAGCTTTCACTGCTGTTGATGCACGGGGCGTCCATGTTGGTTTTGAACTCGGAGGTTGTCCGAGATCCGAGCTCGGAATGGAACGCATTGTTACTGCTCACTAAAAGCTCCACTCGCTCAGTTTTCTTTATCGTCTTCCATGACTCTGTCAGACACTAACGGGTTGTTGTTCAGTGGAAGTGTGATCGCTATCATCCCGTCATTCATTGGTCAGGAATCAACCAATGAGTCTCTCACAGAACACTACGTCACTCGTCATCCCTGGCACATCTGCTATGACTGTTAACCACAATTTGTACATGGTTTGCATGTAATATACGCCAGGTCAGTCCTATTTCTCTCTTTAAAAAAAAAAAAAAAAAAAAAGATGGTGAATTTAAATGTCTTATCTTTCATATTTAACACTATTTTGGCTTGAGGGTCATTTAATCAGAGGGGAATATTTTATAGACAATGATTTACCTTTGCACTTATTTTGAAATTCAAGGACCATACTGGTATTTTGCAGGTTAAAGGAATACTTCACCCTCAAAATAATAATTTGTATGTCAATTCACCCTGTGTTACTTTAAATTCTTGGAGGAGAAGAAAGACTTGTTTTTCGCGCATGCCTCCCCGGACAACGAAGAACAAAACATTCATGAAGACCTTTCTCCATTTTTTTGGATTTTTAAATCTATAAACTTAATGGTAAAGTATTCCTTTAAAGGCCATATCATTAAAAGCCATGAACCGTAAAGGTCATCTAGTCTATGTAACATGGGAAGTAAATCTATCTAGGTAGAACTTGGTTGTTGACATGCTGCTGAGGTGAAAGGCCGGGGGGGAACTACAGTGTGCTTTGGAAAATGGTTGGCAGTAATGTTGAAGGAATAGTTGGTACACATTTGCTTGCTGATATTTGGCTGAGAAGATCAATGCCACTATCATGTCTGTATGCTAAGTATGAGGCTACCACTAGCGGCCAGTTAGCTTAGCATAAAATCTGGAAACGAAGGGGAAACGTTATTTGGTTTTGTCCAGGGCTTTAAATGAACTTTTTTGATCACCAGCTTTAAAAAGTTACCAGATTTTTCACTAGCCACATTTTTTTCTTCTAACTTTTAGTTAAGTCTCCTCTGGTTTGTTTGGCGCCATTCCGTTCGCCTTCTCCGTTTCAGCGTAGCTCGTAATCGATACCGCGCACACTAGACACATAGCCAACGGTTGTATGACACGTCACAACATAGTGTTCATGGGAAGTGTAGGATTAGTACTACAAGTAGTGTTGCCAGATAAAGATTGCGTTTCCAAGCCAAACACACACAAAACCGCCTAAATTTCTTGGCAGAAAAGTGAGAGAGATCAACACTGACTTGTCGTATCAGTTCTGCAGCCGGCTGATTCAAAGAGACGCAGTTATTTGCTTCTTCATCATAGGCCAAATTGGCTAGTAACGTTACAATGTTACCCGTCAGCAAAGTGAATTTGGTTCTGTCCAAAGGTAACCCAGTCTATCTGCTAACACCGTAGACTGTATATAAGATAGAAGACGCATCTCCACTTGCTCCCGCTGTACAAAAGTGAAGCCAAAATATCCTGGAGACGGGTTCTGCCATCTTGTAATTTTGGAGCCATAGCCTGAGCATACACCTGCCCGACCAATTGTGCATCACTCAAAGCTGTCAATCATGATATTTCAGCCCATTTTTATAGCATCAAATAACTAATAAAAACCAAACTGATCAGAGAAATGGGAGCACTTGAACAAACATTAGCCTACCTAAAATGACAGAAACCATGTTTGGGGGAAAATGTATTTGACCCTTAATTAGATTTTTTTAGTTTGGCCCATGTCCCATCTGCTAACATGGAGGGGGCGGGGCTTATGTCCTACGTCGCAGCCGGACACCAGGGGGCGATCCAGATGTTTTGGCTTCACTTTTAGGAAGCTGTCAAGCCGTCCGTCTTTATATACAGTCTAACGCTGACTCCTCTTAAGCTCACTAATCGACACACTGGAGTCTCTGCTGGTTACCTGGCAACCTCACTGTGACAACAAGACTAGAGGCTTCTGCGCCTGGCCAACACACAGCCAGGTACATAAATGCATATGAATCCACAGCCTGTCATTTTTTTACAAATTGTGTTAAGTGAGCTTTAGAGATGCTGGTAGGCGGATATTTTCATTTTCGGACCAAGCCAAGCTAGCTGTTTCCCCGTTTCCAGTCTCTATGCTAAGCTAAGCTAACCACTTGCTGCTTTGTATTTAGCAAACAAGCATGACTGTTGTCAATCTTATGTGATTATTATTATCGGATTATTATCCCAACTGTTCCTTTAAGGGTGCGTAGTTTGTGGTAAAAGAGCTGGGAAAAAAACCTGCGGTATGGTCCTTTAAGTGTCAGACATGAGCTTCATATCTCCCACAAAATAAAATGTGAATGGAATCGTTTGATGCTACACGTTGAATGCACTTCAGGTGGAATCCGGAGCTGGCGAATTCAGCCAAGATGTTTCTCTTGCTCATTTGCTATGTCCTGCTTATTAAATTTCATAATGTGCGTATGTATATTACAACGGAGAACTTTCCATTAAGTGCACTGTAGTATAACATCCCAAAAAAAACCTTCAGGCTGTTTACTGTGATTGTGGGTGCTCTGCTAGTGGACCTATCCTCAGTGTAAACGACGTTGATGCTGCTGTGTTTCACCGACACTGGAGAAGTTATTTCAGACAGATGAGCATCAGCAGCGAGCGACAAGCAGCCTGCTACTAAGACCCACTACATTGGGTTCCCTAAATTCATCAGTAGGGCTGCGTACCCAATTCAATACTTTTTTTTAGGCACTGATCAGATTACCTCTAAATCGATCTCAAGGCCGGCGGACCGAACTTGGTCCTTCGCAGATTTTGATTCGTCTCTCCTATTAATTTAGGTTTACAATAAATGTTGGCCCTGCCTCGTTGTGCACTGAACCAAAAAGACAGGAAACTGTTTTCAATCTCCTATTACGCAACTTTTTTTTGAATTTGGCAGATTTACCAACTTTATGACTCAGAAATTCCCCCAGAAGCAAAGAGTGGTCATATTTAGGCTATGAAACAGGTCGTTGTAAAAAAAAAGAAAAAGAAAAAAAGTAATCTTTGATTTGCTGAACTCTGACAGATGAAGGAACTTTTTGCTGACCTTTTTAGGGCTTTATGTCGACTGAAGTTCGACAAGTTGAAATGAGTGACAAAAAAGTGACAAAAACATCGGGGGGGAAAAGCAACAAAAATGACCCCAAAAAAAGCGACATGCAATAATACAGTCGAAGATATTTGACTATACTGTATGTGTTTACAAGCATGTCAATAAACTGCACACGTCTGGCCCTTGATGTAATTCTCTTCTCCAATGTGGCCCTCATTAAAAACGAGTTGACACTCCTGCTCTAAAGTATCGAGTATTGAAAAGGAGTAAATGTCGTCATTGTCAGTGAGCCAATAAGCACGCAGCATGCTACTACCAAGATCTGATGATGTCTGTTATTGGCTGTTACGCACAGGGAGCTGAGAAATAAACGAAGGACAAGTGTGCTGTGATGTTGTAATTTCTTTTTGTTTCATAAAATTGGTATCGAAAAAGTATCGTTTAGGTAACCGGTATTAAAGTCGCGGAATTGGTGTCAGTGCCGGTATCGGACATTTTTGAACGATACCCAGTCGAGGAAAGTAAAACCTGTTCCTCGATAGGGATGTCGCTGGATCAGTACTCCTAATATTTGGTTGTCTTTGTGGTTTTGTTGGACGAGGATGGCATGTGTGTTATGTGTCTGTTCATGTTTTGCCCATACCGACTACATGGAAACACCTGTGATGTAAAAACAAAAAAAAGACGAGGCACTTGAGAAAATAAGAGAGCCTGTATCTTAGAAAATGCTATGTGAGGGATTATTTGTGATATTTTCGACATCATGCTTATTTTTCGTTTTGTGCCGGACTGTTTAAAGAGACTAATTGAAAGCACCTTTTGTAAAAGACACAAAAAAAAGAAAAACACAATGCCAAATACTACTTTTCTTTTTGCTATTTTAGGTTGAATATCCTCCACAACAATGTTTGATGGATGGATTTTCTCTTTTATTTTTTTGTTTTCTTCTCTCCATCTTGCCCTTCTCCACACCCCTGGGTGGGACTCAGGAGTTTTACGGCTGGTACTCTCCGCTCAGTGAGCACTACTGTGGAATACAGTGAATGTGTAGAAAGCCTTGTAGTATTGCATTGTATGTAATGTACATAATGAATAAAGATTGTATTTTGTTCAGGTTTTCTTAACTCCTTTTTTTTTTGCTGTGGTGTTTCTGCCCCCTAGTGTCTGCGTGTAGCTGTAACAGAACAGGAGAAACCACAGAACCAAAGTGGAAAAGACTGCCTTTATTTGCAAAAAACCTGAACAGATAAAACAACGCAACCGCCGAGGCGAATTGGCAATTTACAGCTTCCAGTGTGTCAGACCCCTGTTGTTTGCTTCAGCAGCAAACAAACCATAAATACATAAAATACAAGTAACGTACTTTGGTGACAATATCACAGCTATAATAAAAAGTGAAACTGTAGACACACAAACAAAAAGCAAACAAAAGGTGGATAGGAGTGCCCGAGGTGATGGATTCACTTATATATACGTACATATATATTAACTTGTAATGGGTTGAAAAGGAAGTCGATTAAAACTGATCTGAAATGTGCCCAGGTTCTGCTGAGAGGGTTTTAATATCAAGTCGGACATATTAAAAGGTCACATGACTCCACCCCTCCAGCAGCAGCAACAGTGAACAACTATTTACAGTGTTTGCCTCAGAGGTGGTTTTTAAAAAGCAAAATTGGCATCAGCATTTGTTGTGATATTTTATTTGCTGTCAAAATAGTAGCTATATGTATCCTGGTCCTTTTTTTTTTAAAAAAAAAAAGAAAAAGAAAAAGAAAAATCTTGCTGCTTGACTGAGACTAACTGAGAAATGTTTATGGGTATTGGCTTTCAAAAAATACTGTAGTTTTGGATGTAAAAGTATAATACCACATGATTACAACCTGGTAGTTTTGTCATTACTCTATCAAGAATAATGACTTTGTACAGTCTACAGAGCAGCATTATTACCAAACTGTCTGTTGTAAACATTCACCACAGTTTACAGAACGGGGGGGCATTTCACTACATTTGATGAGATGATGTTCCCTTGCTTAAAAGCAGGATTATGTAACTTCTGTTGAACAACAGCAACTTGTGGTCAAAAATGGTAAGTACAAAATAATGAAAAATTACATTTTCCCTTTTATTTCCTAAGATTTCATTCAGGACATTTTCACTTGCCGAGCTGACTGAGTGAGAGTTGAATGTGGCCACAAACAGGATACAACGTGTATCTCCTGGGGTCCGTTTCAGGTAGGAGGATTAGTGGAAACTCTGAGTTTGTTAAGCCTGAGATGAGGGAAACTCTGAGTTTTCCGTTTCAGAAAGAGAGGTAACTTAACCTCTAAGTCAGTTACTATGGTAACTGAGCCTATGAACCTAACCTGGTCGGGAGCAGGTTTTCTTCAAGAAACCTCGAGTTTCTCTCAGTCTCCTCCCCATGGATGTATGAAGAGAATTAACGCTCCTCCCTCTGACACAGCGCTCTTCATTTCCTCATTCATTCATTCAGTCTGGATCAGGAGCATTTCAGCGCAGTTTGTTATATTGGCGTGAATAAAATAAAACATTGTTGGTTTATTAACTGTTAGGCAGATTTTAAAACATTGTTTTTTCTCAAAACATGACATTTCCTTTTATCGACGATTCCGTTGATGAAGACGCTGTATGGCAGGGAGTTAAACATATGTCGGAAGATGATATTGACGCATTTTAATTTCCAGATAACTATCTATTTGAGCGCTATGGTTTTTCTTCCCAGTCTATCAGTTATGTAAGCTACATAACCTTATCTGTCCTCATATCACTAACGTCACCCATCGTGGACATGCTCTATATCCCAGCACATTCTTGCATTAGGCCTACAGTTGTCTCTACAACCTTGGTGATAATAATAATTTTAATAAAGCGCCGTCAGAAGAGATTGCTCTGAAACGTTGTATAACTGCTATAAATCATCTCATGCTTTGTGTTTGGGCTTAATTAAATCCTGACAGTCTAAGCTTTCAACCGATGTGCTGCATGACCATATATTTAGAAGATTTAATGCGTCAAATTTATAACAAAGTTTAAGCAGCGTCCACTTTGAGCGTGAGTGTCCCGTTTACGGGTCAGTGAAAGTAAAGAGTTTAAACATGTGTAGTGTTCCCTGGACACAGACCAGTCAGAGACATTAAAAAGGAGTTCCACAGGATTGCAGGTGAATGATGTAAACCCTTTGAAATGAAAGATTATGAATTATAATTCTGTTAATGATGGTGCTGCAGCCTCAGAATGGGATTTGTAGCCTAGGACTTTTTCGCCCGGAGTATTGCACCTACCTGAAATACGGTAGATTTGAAGTAATATTATCTTATGATTAAATATGATATACATCATATTGGAATATAAGCATTTACTCTAGCAGCAATTTTCTCCAGCGCAATTTCTCTCTCTTTGCAGCAGCCGCGTGTTGCTTTTTTTAACGAAATATAGGTTCAAA
>CM042447.1:22755606-22893106 GCA_023631565.1 Gymnocephalus cernua
ACACGTTTCACCAAAACAAGTTCTTTCCCTAGGCTACTTTGCAGCGGCACCGTGACTCCTAAACGATTGTGACTGGTTTAAAGAAATGGCAATAAACCAGAGCGCGTTTTTCTCCCATCCCAGAATGCTGTGTGGACTAGCCAGACCCTCCTTCGCAGCGCTGTGGAGGAGGGTCTGGCAAAGCGAGACTACACCCAGCTCCAACCTCTCGACCGTACATGTTAATTTCTGTTTTTAAAAACAAAAATGGCGACAGACAAAATGCCAAACTCGAGGGCTTTACAACGGCAGTCCACAAACCGATGGGTGGCGTCACTGCTGCTGCTACGTCCACTTGTTTCATACAGTCTATGTGTCTCCACCCACCTGGTTCTCGTTGTATGGCTTGCGGCGGTGCGAGGCACAAACAGTCAGGATGACGATCATGATCAGCAGAGCTCCGCAGGAAGCCAGGATGGCTATCAGGGTTCTGTTATCTGTTGGTTTCTTTAAGTAGAGAAGAAAACAAGATCATTTTCACATTGTAGTGGTGGGAGAAGTACTCAGATCCTTTACTCAAGTAAAAGTACTAATACCACACTGTAAAATATGCATACTCTGTTACAAGTAAATGTCCTGCTTTAAAAAATGTTACCTATGTATGTAAGTATCATCAGAAAACATGTACTTAAAGTATTAAAAGTACAAGTACTTAATGCAGGATAGCCCTCACAGTTCTGTCTGTATCGGCCTTTACATTGTTGGGTAGTTCATTGTTCATGATAAAACATATTTTATAAACTGCATGTGTTTTGTATGCAAAAACCTTAATTTGCAAAGTACCTAAAGCTGTCAGATGAATGTAGTGGAGTAAAAAGTCCAATATTTCTCTCTGATATGTAGCGGAGTAGAAGTAGAAAGTGGCATGAAAAGACAAGACTCAAATAAAGTACCTCAACATTTGCACTTAAGTACAGCACTTGAGTAAATGTACTTAGTCACATTTCACCACTGCTGTAGTGCCTGTTGGTGACCTGCTGCGGGAATTTCAACCACTAACCCTGTTTATGTCTACCATGTGAATTGGACCAAAAAAGGTGCCAGTGCCCTGCAGTTCCATGACATGATCATTACGTTTCTTGGATATATTTATATTCTGGCCAGGACTCAGTACAGGGGGGGTACTGGCCCATTTCCGCCACTGATACCATCCATATATGAACCCTTACCTTGGAGATTTCTTCGTAATACTGGGTTGCAAGGCTGGTTTTCACTGTAGGATGAATGTAAATGTATTTGTTAGCGGATAGAACATTTCTGTTTGACTTTTTTTCTGTTTGAACCTGACGCATGTTGGTGTTTATAAAGGGAGGAAGGTGCTTTACCTTTGCCATTTATCTCCACAGAGTCAAACTGTATTTTGCCGCTGTGGTTCCCCCATTTCAGAGTGCAGTTCCCATCCTCCACATTCTCCAGCAGCCGCCTGCACACCTTCGCCAGCTCTTCCTCCTCGTCTTTCTGAAGGTAAGAGGACACATCCGTAAACATCTCCGTCATTAATCAACTCTGTGTTGTTTTGCTTTCCACGAATGACTGTGAGCTGATAGGCCGTGGCCTAGCCTCTGCCATGCTGTCAAGAGTGTGGACAGGAACGGTTAAAGGTGACAGTTGATGTCATATCTTCCTGTGCTGGGGATGTGTGGAGTATTTCGGGTGTATTATGGAACGGCACAGCTGCGTAGAGAGAGAGAGAGAGAGAGAGAATATACCAACGAGGTGTGGGAACGAAGGAAACCAGTGAAAGGCAGGAAGGGTTCCCACTAAGACATTTTTTCCACCCAGTGACTGGAATCTTTTTTTTTTATTTTTGTTATAGCAAGCTTCACATCTTCCTTTCCTGTTGCTGGATCCACCCAGAACCTCCTTCTAGTGCTGGGAAGTTGTTTTTATTTTTTATTTTTTTCATTCGTTGTTGCTCTCTGTTACATTTTGAACTTTTTTTTAGGCTATATCTCTAGTTGAACTCTTTGAACTCTGCAATAGAAAATAGTCTGCCATTGCCTACATTGTTTCTATTGCTTATTGTGATGTCACTTCTTGCTGTATCGTCAAATGCTTCATATCCCTAAAAATCAGTACAGCCTAGGCTGAAATGGTTATGAAAGTCAATAAACCATGATCATTTAGAAAAGAATTGAAGTTGTGTCATAAATGAACAAAAAGTGATCTCCACCTATCTAGGGAGGTCCCAGGACATGTCTGCACATATTGGGGAAAAAAAGCGACAAATACATTGAAAACATTGTCAAGAAAGAGACAAAAAACGTTGAAAGAAGCGACAAATACCTGGGGAAAAAACACTTGGGGCAAAAATGTCAGAAAAGGCGACAAAAACTTTTAAAAAAAGTGACATAAACTTCAGAAAAAGCCCAGTTCTGATTATTGGGGGGGTTGTAACCCCTCCCTCCCAATAATACAAATTTTACCTATGGCCAGGACGTCTGAGTGTCTTCCGTGACATGCTACAGCCTTTCTTTGTCTTCATTGCACAAGTTGATTATGTATTGACGATAGAAAAAACAACATATTTTGCAGCCCTAATAATAGGTCTCCTTTAATACACCCCCCGGCCAGCTAGTGATTCAAATCAAACACACTAAATGCCTGATAGTACAATATATAAATAAAAATAAAAAAACTATTATTGTTATTTTTCCTGCAGGATTTATTCTCCATCTTTACACTGAAATAACTGTGTGGAGTAAATGTCGGTGAAGAAAGGAGTGGAAAGGGCGTAGGCCCGCCTCCCGTGGACAGGACAATAGCAGAGGCACGATGAGAGTCAGAGCAGAAACTGTGTTTATTATCATATGTATTGTTTGTGTGAATAGAAACAGTCTGATGTCTGCACCAGATTTAAAGATGCAAAACTCGGAATGTGGCAAAAATCTTACCTCAAGTCCGTTGTTTAGAGAATACTGCAGGAAGAAAAGTCAGAAAAGAAGTACGTCAGTCAGAAGCATTTCTGTAAAATGTTAACGTGAAGTGAAAGCAAGCAAACACACCACCTCTATCTAAATCCATGTATCATTTGTTCAGTCGGTTTTTAAAAAGTAAAACCAAATGTCCAAAAAAGCCAAAAAATTACTTGTTTTCTCAATACTTGTTTCCAAAACCAAAATGAAAAAAAAACCTACTAATGTGTTTTTCCAATTAGGTTTTTTTCTTTTATTTTGAAAAACAAATGAACGAATGATGCACAGATTCATCTGCTCCACTTCGTGACAATGTGTCTTACCAAAAAGGTCTTTGGCTGTGCGTTGGCTTCGTTGGCTGTGGCGGTGGTGGTGGTGGTGGTGGTGGTGGGGGTGGTGGTGGTGGTGGTGGTGGGGGTGGGGGTGGTTGTAGTGGTGGGGGTGGTTTGTGGTGACGTGGTTCCAGTGTTGGTGATCATTGCTGTAACAGGTCTTGCCGTGGTCAGGGAGGGGTGGGTACTGGTGGTCCCTGTGGTAACAGCTTGCTCTGTGGCCCCGGTTGTTGTCTGCCCGTTGCTTGTTACCGCCACAGTTGTTTTAGTGGCTCCTTCAACCCCAAACAATAACGGTAAATATATTGTCCCTGACAGTGAATCACACCCCTCTGAGCCATTCATTGAGTAAGTTTACACACCCTAGTCCTTATCGACGACAGTTCATTTATGGGATAGTTCCGGTGCCGCCAGTAGTTCCTCCAGATGTCCCTCACTTTCCGCTTTCTTTAAGTTAACTTTAAACTTCGTGGTCGGATCGAGCGACGTTAAAGATGCAGTAAGTAAGCCTTATAGAACTACATGACGCAGGTCATTTAAAAAAAATCTGGTGTAAGTAGTGCGATTTGCAAAAATCCACTGCTCCATGTTCAGAGGCACCAATCACAGCCAAACTGTGTGCCAATCACTGCTCATGCACACGCATTCGTTCTCCCTTGTGGGGGGAGGGGCTTAGGAGACCTTTTTTGGGCCTTAGCCGAAAGGGGGGAGGGACTGAGAAGTTGTCGATGTCTTTTTTGACTAAGTCCTGGATCTTCACCATCCTACCTACAGCACCTTTAACCAGAACCTCTGAGCATTTTGTTACACCCTGAAAATGGCAAGTTTTGAAGAAAATTTGGACCGTGCAACAAGGCAGGCCTGCTTGGTTCTTTCAGGGAATGATTGTTAATATTTACAAAGAATATGTTTATGGCATTTACAGAGAGTAAATGCCATAAACATATTCTTTGTAAATATTAACAATCATGGGACTGGGACGTTTTGGGACCTATTGGTGGGGAATTGCTATGGACAAAATACACACAGCAGTATACTGGTGAGAGCAAATTTCGTTTAACCATGTATCCAGCTAATTTACATTGTTCACGTTTAACGAATATAGCATTTTTGGCTAAAGAATTGTGTGACATACTGGTATTTGGTTTTTAGACGCATTCTTTGGACATGTACAGCATAAAGCACATTCGGAATATGCATCTCAATCAGCGTTACCTCTACATCACATTTCTAAATTTAGTTTAAATAAGGATTAATGGGCAATGTGCATTTCAAAAATGTGCAAAATGTTTCCACGGAATTCTGGGTAATTAGTATTGCGTACTACTGTGTAGCAAGATCGACAGAAGACATTTTTTAGCTAGCCTGAGAGCGAAGTTTAAAGACTGAGAAAAGCGATGGAATGCAAGCGCAAAAGCTGGTTTCAAAAGTGTAAATTAAGAGGTTAATCTGTTTTCATTAATTTCATTAATGAACAATTTAATTTACATTAAAGTCAACTGTTTTGGGTGAGTTATGGGCTTTAAAAGTTTGCAAATGAACCCTCAACCATTGCCATCAGGTGTGTTGTTTTCATGTTGGTAAACAGGGAAACTACGTAGTCTATATCCACGACGTTCCACTTCCGGGATTGCTCCGATGTTGCCAGAAATTCTGCCGGATGGATTTTCAGGCCGGATGTCCGTTACCTTCCGGTTTCTTTGTGTTGGCGTTCTAAACTCTGGTGGATTTCTGAGGACTATGGTTAACTTCTCCTCAGATCTCTGCAGGGTAAATCCAGACAGCTAGCTAGACTATCTGTCCAATCTGAGTTTTCTGTTGCACGACTAAAACAACTTTTGAACGTACACGTTCCACCAAAACAAGTTCCTTCCCGAGGCGATTTAGCAGATTCACCGTGGCTCTGTCCGGCGCTCGCCCAAGACGATTGTGATTGGTTTAAAGAAATACCAATAAACCAGAGCATGTTTTTCTCCCATCCAGGAATGCTGTGTGGACTAGCCAGACCCTCCTCCGCAGCGCTGTGGAGGAAGATCTGGCAAAGCGAGACTACAGGGGAACTTACCTCCATTGCTGTCTTGGCTCGTGGTGATGGCAGTGTGAGTCGTGAACTGTGGCCTAGGCGTAGAGGTCACAATCTTGGTTGTCCCCACATTGCTAGTCTGTGTGTCAGGTGCTTCAGTCCCAGAGGTTTCGGGGGTGCCAGTTGTCTGCAGCGCGGGAGTGTTGGAGGATTCCGCTGTACTGCCGCTGCTGTCAGTTGTTGTATTTTTTCCAGCTATTTCAGCTGGGGGCGTGGTCTTTGTTTGGCTGAGGGTAGTAGTAGCAGCAGTAGTGGCACCATTACTCACACTAGAGGGTGCACCAGATATGGTAGTGGAATGTGCTGGTGGGTTGTTTGTGACGGTGGACAATTGTGGTTGGGTGGAGGTTGGCTTGTCTGTAGGCTTAGATGTAGCAGTTATTGTGGCTTTAGTAGGCGTGGTGACCGCAGTAATTGGTTTTGTTGTTGATGCCTGGGTAGATATGGTTGTCTTACCAGACCCAGTAGTTGTCGGTGTCCCAGTTACACTAACACCTACGGTTGTCTTAGGGTTAGCAGTTGACGTAGTCGATGCCCCAGTCGTGCCAATAGAACTATTGTCTGAACAGGCGCTGTGGAATAGGAAGCCTAGGGAAGGAAAAACATGACTATTAGTACAGCCAAGGGAGCAAGCTTCTCTCCACAGAGTGTCGCGCCATTTTGATGCTAATAAGCTATCACCCCCGTTAGCATTCCATTGACTGCCATTCATTTTGGTGTCACTTTGACAGCCAATAACTTTACATCTGAAGCGTTTGAAGACTTGATTTGTCCATCGTTTATTTCTAAAGAAACACGACAATGTATAAAAGGCTCCGTTACCTTGTACCTCACGTTATGGCTCCGTAGCAGACGTTTTTATAAAAATAGGCTAACGGTTGGGTCATAACCACGTGACTTACTGTCGCATAGTAGAGGAATTACCGTATAGTACAGGAGAAGCTTGCAGGCAGTCTCGATGTACATTAGCGGTTTAAGTTTAATTGCTAATGTTAACTAGCATTTTAGCTAGCAATAATTAGCCTGTGCCTATGTTATCTCCTTACATATACCTACGCTCTCCGTCTCTGCAAGATTGGGAATGATTGAGATTTCTTTTGGCACAGCTACCAGAAGACTTACAACATTCAGACACGTTGGTCACGTCACATCTACGTCGGCAAGCTCAGTTTGGAGCTGCGCAGTAACGCTCGGCTATCACTGGAAAAGTGCTTCTAATAGACTTCACTGGTCTCCGTCCAGAGCAACGGGATCTGTTGGTCCATTTCTATATAGGTCTATCGGTACAGCACACTGCTAAATGGGTAGCATGTACATCGACCAACGAGTGGCAAATATTCACCTGTAGCTGCAATAACTGATTTTATGGCCACTTGGGTGCAGCACAACAAGCTACAAATGGACTGTAAAAAATAATAGATGAAGATTCCGGGTCTGAAAAGCGAAGCCAATGCAGACTTTACTGGTTGCAAAAATAAGTAAATTTCTATAGAAGTCTATTGGAAAATGACCCTACTTCTCACTTGATTTATTACGTAAATAAACATTTTTAGAATGAGTTTATGGTTTCAATCACTACTTTTAAATCTTCTTCAATACAGCATGATCATTTTGTAAATTATGATCCTATTCATTTTATGTTTTGCTGAAAACAGCTGCTACTGGAAACTAAATGATCCATGAGACTGAACCAGAACAGTAAAGGTGTGCGTCCTAAAACGTAAACCATGAGCTGAAAATGCTAAAAAAGGAACTTGGTGGAGCTACGGGGAACTGTAGAATTGGGTGACAAGCATTCCCTTTCATACTTCACATTACCCGTTGACTGATTGGTGCAGCTTTCATTTATAATTATGGCCTTTTTTTAATGGTCACACGGAGCACTCTGAAGTCTGAGCTATGTTGACCTGTGCTCCTGGATTTCCTGCGGCTCGGACAGCTGTAAGCTTCAGCCACATCTTCTTGTGTTTCTCTATTTATAGTGACCAGGACAGGATGCTGCACACAATAAACTTGGAAGCACCACACCCAGGGCTGCGGCCCATTTGGAGTGCCCTGTGAACAATCCTCGCCTGACTCCATGGCCAGAAAACAATGGGCTTACTCACACGTCCCAACACCCTCGCTTTCTGACCTCCACCCACTACAGTACATCCACACACAGTCACTGGATTTTCAACATACATGTGGGGTGACACATGAACTTCCACGTAGCCTTTCTAAAGTGCACTTATAGTATGTCATATTTCCTCAGAGGACCATGATGGGTTTAAACATATTTTTTTCCAGATTGTTGTTCCTGTCTGTCACTTACACACAAAAATGTAGGGAAATAGGGTCCAGGTAGAAACGGTAGTCGACCTTTAAGTCTGTGCTAAAAGCTGACTGGAGATCTGAAAATATGACTACGTTGCAGCACCTACTTGGGCACCACCGCCATCCCCCGTAGGAAATCAGTGGACTGGCCAGCGCAAAGCGGTTTGGCCGCCTATCATGTAGGCGGCTTAACAGTGAACCTCCCATCTATTATTTCATTATATTCATTGTAAATCTGTATTACTGTACCACACAACGATAAAGTAACTTAATGACATAATGTTAACTGTGATGGATGCACAGTACAGTACATCTGCGGCTGCAGAATTCCGCAGGATGTTTCGCAGAATGTTTCCCAGATTTAAAGCAAATTAAAAAACTAAAAACAAACCTCAGGATGTCAACACATTTCCTTCCTGAGCATAAACAAAAAAATTACAAACCAGCATCAAAAAAGTAGGAAAACATGGCATTTTCTCCAAATAGTCAACAATCCACAAACACCTGGGGTCCGTTTCAGAAAGCAGGTTTAGTGAAAACTCTGAGTTTGTTAACCCTGAGATGAGGGAAACTCTGGGTTTTCTGTTCCAGAAAGAGAGGTAACTTAACCTCAGAGTCAGTTACTATGGTAACTTAACCTCAGAGTCAGTTACTATGGTTACTGAGTCTGTGAACCTAACCTGGTCGGGAGCAGGTTTTCTTCTCTCAGTCTCCTCCCTCTGACACAGAGCTCTGCATTTCCTCATTCATTCATTCAGTCTGTATCAGGCGCGTTTTAGCGCAGTTTGTTATATCGGCATGAATAAAACAAACATTGTTGGTTTATTAACTGTTAGGCAGACTTTAAAACATTGTTTTTTCTCAAAACATGGCATTTCCTTTTGTCGACGATCCCGTTGATGAAGACGCTGTATTACTTCGCAGGGAGTTAAACATATGTCGGAAGATGATATTGAGACCCCGACGCATTTTAATTTCCAGATAACTTCCTATTTGAGCGGTAGTCTATGGTTTTTCTTCCCAGTCTATCAGTTATGTATCCTACATAACCTTATCCGTCCTCATATCACTAATGTCCATCGTGGACGTGCTCTACATCCCAGCACATTATTTGTGTTGCATTACAGTTTTCTTTACAACCTTGGTGCTTTAGTAAAGCGCCGTCAGAAGAGATCGCTCAACATTTGTAGTGTTCCCTGGACACAAACCAGTCTGAGCCATTAAAAAGGAGTTCCACAGGATTGCAGGTGAACGATGTAAACCCTTTGAAATAAAAGATTATGAATTATAATTCTGTTAATGGTATTGCAGCCTCAGGGATTAGTAGGCCTAAGACTTTTTCAACCGCAGTAGCCTATTGCACCTAAATGAAATAGATTTTCAGTAAAATTAGGCTACAGCCTACTTATGATTAAATATGATATACATTATATTAGAATATATGCATTTACTCTAGCAGCAACTTTCTCTCGCACAAATTCTCTCTCTTTTACAGCAGCCGCTGTGTTGCTTTTTAAACGTAATACATGTTCAAACTCGCATATGTGCGCATGAGTGTTTCGGCCCACCTGTTTGTTTGTGGTTGTTGCCATGGTGAATCGTAGTATCATGGCTCCATTCATGCTGCCTTTTTATTGTGGTGGTGCACGCGTGTGAACCTACTCCGAGTTGATTGAACCAACTCATATCAGCTGTTCTGGAACCGAAAACTCAGTTTCCATCTCAGGATAAATCAACTCAGAGGTCAGGGTTAGACTCAGAGTTTGGTAAACCTCCTTCCTGAAACGGACCCCTGCACAACCAAGACTTAAGGCAGCAAGAAGTAAGAAACATATTTGTATAATTCCATGTAATCTGATATAAATCACTCTTCCGAAAAGCTTAAGGAACCTACAGCAATGTTCATATTCTAGCTTTGCCGCTCACACAACATAAACAAACATTTCCCGCAAACCATTCAGGGTGTTGTCCTGAGCTGCAGCCGTAATTCCCCCAGCATGTGAATGCAGCATTAGGACGGTGTCCGTAGTTAGCAGATAAGGTCAAGTGGAGGCTGGTAGAGCCAAGCTTGTCCTGTCTCTGTAAAGCACAAACACATCATTTATCAGGCCCCAGCCTGCTGCCAGAAACACTGTTACTAAGAGGGCTCCTTTGATTGATAGGGTGTTGTGATGTACAGTACATGTGCTGCTCACTCTTCTGAGGCTTTTTTTACAGCATATCAAATTTACTTTATAAGGGCTTTTCCCTCAGTATACTCTAGAGTAGGGGTCTTCAGCATTTTTTAAACCACGGACCCCTTAACTTAAAGAGAGACTGAGCAGGGACCCCCTACTACTTATATTGTATAAAATTAAGTTGCATATTAAACTGGGCCTACAATAACGTGTAGGGCGGCCTAAAGCCTTTATACCTTTTTAGTCCATATAATACTAAGCTATTAAAATAGTAATTGTTGGCATGATTTTATAAATCAAGTTTTAATGTTACATATACGTGGCACAGTGAATCCTTAGGAGAACTGTATCTGTGGACAGTATATTTGCTAATAATATGTTGGATTCATGTTAGGATATTTTAGTTTTTCAAAATAATTAACAATAATTTGGAGACATCACATTATATAAGGGGAAGTTAGTGTGTTTTTATCCAAAGATTGACACAGTAAGTCATTGCAGTGACCGAATCGTTTCTTGCTCACCCCACGTATCTTCCAGCATTTGTTTTGGCGAGATGCCTTAAACAAATCAATTAGTCATGGTCTCATCCTGCCCCGCTGTTTCTCTCTCACTCTCCCTCCCCCAGGTGTGGTGTTTGGTGTGACCCCCGCTGACCCCAGCAGTCACTGACGCATCTGTTTCTTAGCGGGCGCCAGCACCAGCTAATTTACCGCTGCTATCAGTACCCAGGCTGTTTTTACCTCAGTCCTCACCGCACAGCCTACAGGAAAACACACACACACACACACACACACACACACACACACACACACACACACACACACACACACACACACACACACACACACACACACACACACACACACACACACACACACACACACACACACACACACACACACAGACTTGTTCCTGGTTTGTTTACATCTAATCTCGCTTTGCCAGACCCTCCTTCACAGCGCTGCAGAGGAGGGTCTGGCTAGGCCACACAGCATTCCGGGATGGGAGGAAAACGTGCTCTGGTTTATTGGCATTTCTTTAAGCCAATCACAATCGTCTGCAGGTAAATCCAGACAGCTAGCTAGACTATCTGTCCAATCTGAGTTTTCTGTTGCACGACTAAAACAACTTTTGAACGTACACGTTCCACCAAAACAAGTTCCTTCCTGAGGCTATTTAGCAGAGGCAACATTGCTCCGTCCGGAGCTTAGCACCGCCCAAGAAGATTGGGATTGGTTTAAAGAAATGCCAATAAACTAGAGCACATTTTTCTCCCATCCCGGAATAGAGGAAGGTCTGGCAAAGCGTTACTACTAATCACCTGACAAGCCTTTATATTCCTCGCCAACCCACTCAGTGCTGTTCGTCTCCGACTTCATGACCCACCCTCCCTTTACCATCGATACCTCAACCTTCCCCCTGCCTCATTCCTTCATCCCCTCTTCTGTCATCCCTTCCTACTCAACCCAGTGCATACCTCTCTCATTTCTCATTCTAGGAAATCTGAAGACTGAACCTAGGGGTGTGAATCTTCCCTGGTCTCAATCCGATCACGGTTATCCTGTCAAGGATTTGAATCGATTCAATAATGTGATGCATCACCTCCTCAATATTATTATATATTGCTACACGTGAGTTTCCATCAACAAATTCAGATTTAGTCAGATATACGTACAGTATATGCACTCCCCTTTTTACTGTATCTGCTGTTAAAAAAGACACTTCCTGAATGTAGCGGGGTCTGAACCCAGCAGACAACAGACAAAAGGCAGAAATAAATAAAAGCAGCAACCGCGGAAGTCAACAAGTAACATCAGTAGGCAATAATCTATTATGGTCTGTCACTGCAGAATCCTCCACGTCCGCATCTCGATGCAGTGATTCATTTCAACGCCTGTAACGGAACCCCACACTGAATCTCACTTCACCCCATAGACTGGCAATCTGGCAGTTCTGGCGAATGCCGGAGGGACTGGAGCCTCCCGTTTGGTGCCGTTGGGCTTCAACTTTTCAAAATAAAAGCTTGCGTCTGCTCCGCTATGTCTTTGTACTTTTGTGTTTTGGGTGTTTAAGTATGTAATAATGTTTTAAATACGCAAGCATTTCCATTCTGTTCTAAGATGGTGCCATGCTAGTTTATTTAAAGGTTTTATGAATTGTGTGTATTATTTAATTATGAAAGCCTCATGCTGCTAGTGCCATAATCTCACGTGAGCCTGGTTTTTGCAATAATAAAGCAAATGATGTCCCGTCTGAAATTGGGCCGGTAAGGGACGGAGTTGCCAGGGCCGACTTTTTGTCCCAGTCCGCCCCTACTCCATCCGGTCACCAGTACATCCTCCTGGACCAACCAACCAGACGACATCCCCTTTTTCAATCTCACCGCCATCTCTCTTAAATCTTTAAACGACATGTTGTGGCGTGGTCCTTGCTAGTAAATGGGGAGTTATTTCCTTTCCATCTCTCCGTGCTTTGTGAAAAACCCTCTCCTGACCCTGAACGTTATAACCTCTCTGACCTCAGTCTGCTCACTGCCTCCATCTGCCCACTGCCATCCCAGTGTGTGGTGCACACTCCTACTTTATCTTACCTGGACTTTAGAGTATAGAGCAGCGGTGGAAGAAGTTTTCAGATCCTTTACTTAAGTAAAAGTACCAACACAACACTGGTCTTACTTTTTATTCTCTTTATATGACAATGCCACTTCAGTAACAATGAAAAATATAAAAACACATAATTGTGTTAGTACTTTTACTTAAGTAAAGGATCTGAATACTTCTTTCACCACTGGTTACATTGTTGGGTAGTTTATTTCATAATAAAACATTGTATTTTATAAACTACATGTGTTTTGTGTGCAAAAATATTAATTTGTAAAGTAACAAGTAACTGAAGCTGTCAGATGAATGTAGTGGAGCAAAAGTACAATATTTCTCTCTGAAATGTAGCGGAGTAGAAGTAGAAAGAGGCATGAAAAGAAAAGACCTCAACAATTGTACTTAAGTGCAGTACTTGTTTTAAATTTCTTAGTTACATTCCACCACTGGTGTTGGTCTGTGTCATGGTGGGACCTGATCCAGTGGACAGTGTGAGGGTCAGACAGCAGAGGGTGTGAGAACCGACCTGCTGTCCTTTCCCTGGCTCTTCTTTCTTACTTCGTGGCTAACTTCAGTGGCAGGAAACACTTCTGTTGATATGGGCCTGCATGCACCGTCTAATTCTGTAATAAGCGTTGACTCCACCCTGGACATCGCCTGCTCAGCCTGCTTCCCTCTGGGCACAAAAGTGCTTGTTTTGCCACTGACAGGCTCCGATTAATATTCTAAGTGTCTGACAATGTTACTCTTTAAGTTCTGCTTGTTGTTTCTATTGTTCTCACTTGGGTTTAGGTGTACGCTATCATTTAGCGCCATAGGAAAGTTTGTCTGCAGCATTTGACCTAAAAAGTATTATTAAAAACAAAGTAGAGTTGCAAAGATTAATCGATTAGTTGTCAACAATTAAATTAATCACTGACTATTTTTGATAATCGATTTAAGTAATATTTTTTATTTATAAAAAAGTGAAATTTCTCTGATTGCAGCTTCTTAAATGTGATTACTTTTTAGTTTCTTCACTCTGTGACAGTAAACTGAATATCTTTGAGTTGTGGACAAAACAAGACATTTGAGGACGTCACCTGTCCAATCTTTTCTGTTTTCTGTTGCACGACTAAAACAACTTTTGAACGTACACGGTCCACCGAAACAAGTTCCTTCCGGAGGCTATTTTGCAGAGGCACCGTTGCTCCGTCCGGTGCTTAGCGCTGCCCAAGGTGATTGTGATTGGTTTAAAGGAATGCCAGTAAACCAGAACACGTTTTTCTTCCATCCTGGAATGCTGTGTGGACTCGCCAGACCCTCCTCCGCAGTGCTGTGGAGGAAGGTCTGGCAATGCAAGACTATATTGTGGGCTACCCTGTGATTCCCATCCCCTAATTACAAACAAGTTGTAATCCTTGTACATAATGAAGTAACTTTATTTTTTTGTCAGTTGATTCTTCGATCAATTTCATTACTTCATGGCACAAATCAGCCTCCACAGGCACAGAGAGCCGAAAGGTTTCACGAGGAAAAGACCATTTGCCGAAAGTATAACATGTCGCCTGCACGCAGTGACCTGATCTACGTTTGAAGCTGGTCCTATAGTGATCCTGTGGAGCGTGACAGTGTTTAGCTTGTATTCACTGAGACTAAGTGGAGGTCCAGAGGAGGTCAGAGGGGGCTCTCTGTCTCCCTGCCCTCCCTACAGGGGGGGTCCCACTGCTGCTTGTTAAGTGTGAGAACCACCATGCGTATGCATTGACAGTGTGGCCAGAGGGTGGAGACTGGTTGAATCCTAACTGCCATGTTGTAAATAAATGCCCCCAGGAACAAGCCCCCACACAGACTGCAACATGGAGAGGACCAGGATGAAGAGAAAAAGGGACAGAGGGGGACACTTTTATTACTCTAGCCTGAGCAAATACTATTCATATTAGAGGAATCATTTACTTATTCATTCAACCAAAGTAGCATATAGCTGCACTGAAAAAATGTACATGCGGCGCCTGGTTAGCTCACCTGTTAGAGTGTGTGGCTCATTTGCAGAGGCTTAGGCCTTGACGCAGCGGCCGCAGGTTCAATTCTGACCTGTGGCCTTCTGCTGCATGTCATTCCCCCTCTCTCTCCTCTTTTCATGTCTAATCTGTCTTATCAAATAAAGGCCTAAAATATCACACACCCACAAAAAAAAAGAAAAGAACTACATGCCGCATGTTTGCAGTTAAATTTATCAGAGAAAAAGTTACTGTGAGACGGCTAGAGAGCACTGTGAACTTACAGCTGTTTCAGCAGACATTGAAGTTGAGTTTAGCCGACAAAAGGTGACTGTCCTGCGATGACGGTTCCATTTAGGCACCAAAACGACTCGTTAAGATTAGAGAAAAAAAGATTGTGGTTTGGATTAAAATACCGGTCCCCTTAAAGGAGAACTCCAGCCAATTGTTACGGTAATCTTGCTAAATATAACTATGCGAGACCTGTCTATAGAAAAAAAAAAATGAGCCAAATCGGTGCTAGCAACACGGAGCTGCTGCAGCTAATGCCCACAAGCAGCTAAGCAAGATTACCGTAACAATTGGCCGGAGTTCTCCTTTAAAGGTGCTCTAAGCGATGTTGGGTGACTTTACGTCTTGTTGACGTTCGAAGTATTTTCAAACAAAACGACTAGCTCCCCTCCCTCCTCATCCTCCTCCTCATCCCGTCCCCTCCCCCTCCCTTCCGTGCTTCCGTGCACTAAGGCGTGAATTATACTGACCGCTCCCAAGGTGGCGCGCGACATCGTGACGTCACAGGATCGCGACACTAGTTGCAGTCTTCTCCTGAACAGAGGTGGCACTAATGAGGAAAGACTACCGACGTTGCTCTTTCTACAGACTAGAAGAAGAAAAAGATAAACAACGGCAGAACTGGCAGCAGCACTCACGTGAATGCTTCGATTTGATTGGATGAGCTACTTCGTCAGATTAAGCCTTTCATTCACCATAAAAGAACTCATCTTAACCCAGTAAGTTTACAAGAGAGACTTGCAGTCACTCTGAGAGTCCTGGCATCCGGTTTCCCAGGAGCTTGTTCATACTTCCTGTTTCAAATTTGTCGCGCGCCGCTGAAAAAAAAAAAAGCTCTACGTCATTTTGACGTCACGATGGCACGCGCCAGCTTGGGAACGGCCAGTATAATTCACGTTTAATCCCCCCAACCCCCACCCCCAAATCCTTCTTCTCAGTCATTGGCACTGGAACACTGTTTGTTATATTTGGTGGTGCAGGTTGGCACAGTTTGTTTTTGTTGGCGTTTGTGGAGTCTACAGAGACCGTGTTTTTTTTTTTTAGAGTGTGTTCAGGGGACAGGCAGCCAGCAGATAGTGAGGAGATGTTTGCTGTATGTGACAAAAAATGTTGTAGCCTAAAAAAGCCTTTAAGTACTACTCCCGGGACACGCACACCCGTTTCCTGGGTGAAAGCCCTGTGTTTTTACTTTTCATAGCTACAGTATATGTACAAATGGTTAATGAGAACAGCCAGTATGGTGACATTAAACTTTATTGTATCTACTAAAGGGATTATTGTATTAGGATTGCATTATATTGTCATACGGTTATGTTCATGGCACAGTTTGTGTGTGTGTGTGTGAGGACCAGCTATCCAGCCTAATTATCCTTCCAGCTTGCCAGGCACCCTGACTGTAACCCTGGATTGATGTGCATCTGAGCACGACCAAGCACTGCGCCCACCAAACGGAGAGAGAGTAAATAAATAAATGTAGCTGTCGCTCCAAAGCACCGGCGGGACAATGCTGCCCCGTTAGCTTGGTGACAGCCGACACAAAGGCCCCTCCGGCCCCCACGTGCGACCATGCAAGAATGGGCTGCTGCCTCACCGCAGCCCCCTGCTGCAGCCAGGGCCTTTTAGAGCTTCAGCTGCCCCCCCCCCCCTCCCCAGCCTTGTCCTATTGAGGGAGGTAATTCAGCTCTCTGTGGGACTGGGGGTGGGGAAGGGAAGGGTGGGGTCTTTGCTTTACATTGTGCGCTCCAGTGAAGGGAGGTGAGGAGCTGTGAATGTAGAAACACTCGGTGGGAATAAAAGAGAGACAAGTGAAAGGGAGGAGAGAAGGAACGGGGGGGGGGGGGGGGGAGGGGGGTGAAGGGTTCGAGACACCGTGAATTTAATGGCCACATGGAAATAGCCGACCACACACACACACACACACACACACACACACACACACACACACACACACCTCATTGTCATCGTCATCCACATACAAACAAATTTTCTAGCTATTTTCAGCGGTGTAAAGCCATTTGCACACACACACACACACACACACACGCACACTCCACAAACAACACACACTCCCTGTCCTTGGAGACCAGACTGGTATGTTTATACGAGCTGTGGGGTGTGCTGATGGTAAAAGTTCAATGTTAGAGCTTCGAACCCCCCCATTACACACGCACGCACGCACACGCACGCACGCACGCACGCACGCGCACACACACACACACACACACACACACACACACACACACACACACACACACACACACACACACCTCCACTGTGATAATGTGCATACAACATAGTATCAGGGAGTCTCTAAAACTATTATAGCTGTTTAATTAGCAGCTATATGTGCCATATTGTAATACATAGGCTTACATATATTGGGCTGTCAATCGGTTAAATATTTAATCATCATTAATCTCATGATTGTCCATAACTCGCAATTAATCGTATCTGTTCTTAATGTACTTTAAAAGGGATATTTTAGTTTTTATCGCTCTTATCAACATGGGAGCTGAAGCTGGGAGAAAAAAAGTGACCACAGTTAAATTCAGGCACAAAAAAACGAGGATTAGAAAAAAGATCACGGTTTGGATTAAAAACACCGGCCCTCCCGGGACACGAACACCCATCTCCTGGGTGTTTTCCTCTCAACTTCTTCCAGGACACAACTTGCTCCACTTCTTGAAAGCCCTGTGTTATTACTTTTCATATCTCTGCATCGGATGTATGCTTGGCCAGCATGTGGTATTTGAGCCTAGACCTACTCCGTTGGTATAACTCAGTTCACATCCACAGTACATGCAAATAACTTCAGTCTTGTGGAGAGAATCTGATCATTCTCAAATCTGAAAAGGGCGTTGAAACTCAACTTGCCATTCAAAAGATCCTTTTCTTTATTCACTTCTGCTCGAGGAGCTTTGTTTCTGCTAGCCATCCAATTTTCGTTAAATCGTTACTATCGCTTTCAACAGTATGCCATATGTCTACTCATAAGTGAATACAGTAAGTGTGTTTTATTTATGGTTTACATAACAATGTATTTAAACATCATGTAGAGACAAGCTGATGTGGGGCTTTCACACAGTATCTTCTTTCTGTCTGGTAACTGATGATTCAATCATTTAGTGAGGTAAAAATAAGATAGGATACAATCGCTTCTATTGATACATATAAATATAATCACACATGTAAATAGACTGTATTATACTTTTATTTCTCATATTGTTTTTGCATGTTATTATTTGGGTTTTTTTTGGAGTGCAAATGAAACAATAACTGTCTAAATATGGCTAAATACCATAAAAGGTGAGTGGAAGACTTTTAGTGAACCAATCCTTTAAGAGAATTAAAAGAGGTTCAGTTTTGCACACCAACACACACACACACACACACACACACACACACACACACACACACACACACACACACACACACACACACACACACACACACACACACTTTGCTCGCTGCTAATGGAGCAGCAGCCGTTTTCTGTTTTCCTAAAACCTGAGAAGGGAGGGGAGTTCACACAAAGTGATGAGGCAGATGAAAAGAGTGCTGAGAAAGTAAAGGAGCGAAAGATGAAGGGAGGAGAGGAATGAGGGGGGGACGGAGAGGAGGAGGCGAGTGAAGGTCCATGACAGTACCAGCCGCAGCCCTGATTAATGGACACCTGCGTATGCAACGTGGCATGCTGGGTAGAGGGGAGGGAGTGCGAGGTTACAGTAGAGGTGAAGGCGAGCAGCTCTTTATCTGCAGCGTCAGACAGTGATGAAACGCTCGGCTTTACGGGCAGCAGAGGTTCCTCCCCGAAAGAAACTTCCATGCCAGCCATGCCTGGCCTTTGAAAAACAAGACCCACTGCATCTGGACGGCACGCACACGGTTCCGAAAAAGGTCTGCCTCGGACCTTCAAGAGCCCTCGAGCCAGGTCAGGAATGCGAGTTGCACATTTCATTGCCAATGGATTTGAACAGAATCACAAGTGATGGGGAATTGCTTTGCAGGTATTATTCTTTGCAAGGTTTTCTTCCCCTGTGGCATCAAATCTGCTCTAAATCATAAAGAGCCAACTACAAGTCATACATTTTGCCAACTATTTTGCAAAACCATGCAGTGGATGAAATATTCAGATCGTTCACTTAAGTAAAAGCACTGTAAAATACTCTGTTACAAGTAAAAGTCCCACATTGAAAATGCTACTTAACCTTTGTATTGTCTTCCCATAGACCATGTAACTTGTCGTCCTTCCTGGTCAAAATAGAAAATTAACTTTTTTTGGTGCTTTTTCCAACATTTTTGTCGCTTTTTTCTATGCTTTTGACGCTGTTTCTAACATTTTTGTCACTTTTGTCAATGCTTTTTCTAAATGCATGGTCAATAAACCTAATTTAAATGACATTATACCTTATTTGTGAGTTAAAAGTAGCCAAAATTCTGAATTATTTTGACTAATAGTTAAGTTTAGAGGATGTTGATGAATAATCACAGACAGGTTTATGTCAAAGTTTAGTTGTTTTAAAAGCTATTTAATAATTTTTGAAATGCTATAACATTGAATAAAACACCCAAAATTCTAAGTAATCACTCATTTTACCTGAGAAGAACGTTGCATGGGTTCCATACAACATACATGCATCCAAGTTATTTTTGGGCAATTTGGTTGAAAGAAACCCATAGTTCTGATATAAAACTTTGAAAACGGGTCAAATTTGACCCGAAGACAACACAAGCATTAAGTAAAAGTATGTAAGTATCATCAAAACTCCAAACTAATTCATTTAGAATGGCTTGTAATACATAGTAGTGGTGTGACAACTTCCCTCTCCTCCTCCTGTTTTCTATGTTTTCTATGCATTAACTGTATGATAACCAAAACATCTTGTTTTTTTAAAGAAACGTTTAAAGTGCCCATATTATGAAAAAATCTCTTTTTTGGGATTTGGGGTGTTATTTTGTGTCTCTGGTGCTTCCACATGCCTACAAACTTGGAAAACAATCTATCCATGCTGTTCTGAGTGAGATACGGTTTCTGAATGTGTCCTGCCTTCAGTCTCTGGGTGAGGTGTTCAAAATATGCACGGCTTTTTACATCACTAGCCGAAACGACGGGCTAACCGTAGCATGCTAGCGCTAGCATGCTAGCTCATTCTCAATGGCAAAACGCTGCTACAACACACACTAGTTCACCATAATCTACAAAAGAACTACTTACATGTCCCTAGTCTGCAGGTATTCCATGCAAACTTGGAAGTGCACCCTGTTTAGAAGAAGTCTCCCGGCTAATCCTGCCTTGTACTGACTGAAGTTAGAGAAACAAACAGCTATCTGGTGTGAGCCTTACCGAGCTACTGAGCATGTGCGACTCACTACAAAGATGGTAAAGAAGTACGATGTCTCACTCTGTTGCTAAAACAGAGCTGAACACAGGCAGGAAATATGGTGAAAAGAGGAGCTGCAGCAATGTGCAGTACAACAAAAATATATGGTGTTTTTTTAAATTAAACCAAATTCTGGTACAACATCAAAATACAATTATGAACCTGAAAATGAGCATAATATGGGTGCTTTAAAACCTTCAATTATTAATATTTTCAATGATTTAGTGACAAAAGGAAAAAAAACATTGAGAATGACAACTAGATACATTATGCCCATAACAACTGAGCCAACTCCATCTGCTGATTAAAAACTGTGAAAGCTCCAGCGTCTGGAATGCACCAGCCTGACTAAATGATCACTATGTTGCATTCAAACACGCTTCAAAACAGTTGGAAAAAAATAGGTTTGAAATCTCAAAATGTGAAGGGACATTTTCATCTGAGGAATGTTCATAAAAATACAAATACCAAGCCTCCATCATGCTTTCTTCCAATAACAAAGAAGAAAGCCTTCTAGGTATACAATGTATACTCATATGCGAATAAGCTGATATCACGTTTCTAACTACTTCATTTGATTAGTTAAGTGAATATCCATTGGACATTTAATTACAAGACTGAACCCAGGATTATAGGCAGTGATGACTGGGTAATTTAAGTTGACCTGACTTGAAAATATTTTTTTCCTGTATACATCAACAAGTTAACAGAACACTTTGCAATGAATCACTGCTCAAGATTCTATGTTTCCAGGAGAGAGACTGGCTTGGCACAACTTTAAAGTTTTGTTGAACTGCAGATAATTTACATTTCTAAATCACAGCTCATAATCTCATTCGTGACAAAAGAAATCTAACTGATGGTATACTTGGAAAATGGTTTCTCATTATATTGCTAAACATGCACAACCGTCATCACCATCAAAGTCCTGTAGACCTAGACAGGCTGTTCTCATGATCCATTTGTACATATAGCTATGAAAAGTAATGCTGTAATTTGTATGTATTCCACGTGTTTATTACATTGACTGCTGCTGTCTAAGACTGCAGGGCTTTCGCGCGGCGGAGCAGAGTTCATGTCCTGGAAGAAGTTAAGGGGAAAACACAAGACTTTTGTCCCGGGAGCACTACCCATGGGGACTGGTGTTTTAAACCAAACCACAACCTTTTTCCTAATTATATGCTAACTTTACACCAAATGACTTTTCAAGCAATTCCATTGTTGCAGACTATTTTCCAATGTCTGAATGAAACCCTGAGAGTCTTGCTAGAATTGGGGCGTTCCCGTGGTCTCAATCGTGTAAGGTGGTCATAAAACTCAGTCCCAGTCAGTCTTTTTCCCATCTTTACGTTCCGACAAAATCAAACGTGTTTGATGTTATCGGAAGTTTTAAGTCTAGGTAGTGAAGTTAAATCACGTGAGCATTGTCAACAACCAATGGGTATGCTCCTTCCAGCACCAAACAGGAAGCAGCAAACGGCTAGAGCCAGTGTTGTTTACTGTTGCTATGACGCCACGCTAAGCTAAGCGCTAAAGAGGGAAAGTTGCTGATTTTCAACCCTTCTGAAGCGAGTCATCCAACGGTAGATTTAACGGCAGATAAACACAGACCCCCAGGTACTGGAGACATTCATCAGTATGTACGGCAGAACAGAAAATCACCTAACTTTCTGTTAAAGTTACCAGCTAACACTAGAGGTAGCTAGCTAGCTAGGTTAAGTCTTTTAAAACAAATCTAGTTGTAGTCCTGCAATGTGTGACCCTGCAAGATCCCCAGTCTATACATATTATTACAGTCTTTAACCTTAGATGTGAGATGATTGTCTTTAGATCTGAGATGGTGTCAGACTGTAGTCTTGTATAAGTGTGTTCAATGTCTTCTAGTGTATGGTAGGCATTGGTCGTTTTGGTGCCTAAACTGTTGTCGTTGTACATCTTTTGTCGGCTTAACTCAATTGCAACGGCAAAGACCGCTTAACTTAATACCGCGGTCATGTGACCGGCTGGTGGTCGGCGTAATTTCATAAAAATCATACAAATTTGTGGACATTTGTTTTTTTTGTACGATTTCATATGAACCAATTCATGAAAATGGGTTTAGCTAGAACTATATTTTCCAAATGGTGTAAAGATTACGGTTATCAGGGGTCAGTAGCTGGAAACAACCCTATTTTGTTGTATGTTGTATGTGCTTTTGCTCTGGAATATTATATCTGCACACATCTATTCTGCCTGTTTCTTCACCAACCCTGCGGCTGAGTGGGAGAGGGTGGCTCAAGGCCGTCTCCTGTCGCCACGCCCTCCTTTGGAACTTGGATGTTGATAATGTTTTTTTCCCCCTCCCATCTATTGTTCTCTGTTCTCTCCCATGTAGAGCCAGCCAGCGCAGACACCAGACGAGTGTGCCAAGCAGGCCGCATCTACCCCAACCGCTGGTGTGCAGACGAGCCTTGAACAGCGACCGCCTGTTATCTGGTAGGAAATGGACAAGTCATGAACTGGCAAAACGCACATGGAAGACGGTCAGCGTAGGGGTTAGGAAGTCCTGGAGAGGACTGATAACTGATAATGCTGCCTTCTTCCTATAGCCCAGGGTCCAAATTATTTATTTAACCTTTGACTGCACGTTTTAAATCTTTGATTTGAGCATCTTGGCTTCATTTCTAACATTTCAGATGCTAGTAGCTGCAGTTAGCAGGAACATCGTCGGAGGTAGACGCTCAGGTTTCGAAAAGTGAAATGGCATGTTCCCAAGTAGCCAATGCAAAGAGAGGTTGACTGAGAAGTGTGTGTTTATGTGTAGTCAGAAGAAGAAACACATGTTTATTCTGCCTGCAGGAAGCACAAGACCAATTTGCTTAAGTTGCTATGAAACAACAGCCATTGTAAAGACACCGAACATGCCCATTTTGAAAAATGTTCTCCCCCCAACATAAAGGTTAACAACATATCCACATAAACACAACAAATGTGCCGATTCCCCCTTTAATACAGAAATGTCTTTTTGAGTTCTGGAATTTTTCAAACATTCTGCTAAACTAATAGATTGACATTTTGGGAAATATGCTGCCACTTTTCTACATTGACAGGAGGTTATGTCCAAAACTTTTTTTTTCTTGGCAGGGCGCAGGAACTTCCTGAAGTCTTGTAATCACCGGGACAACCAGCTGAGACTTCAGGAAGTTACTGCACCCCGCCAAGAAAGAGTCCGGCATATAAAGCCCTGTCTAGGAGAACTGGATACCACATTTCAAAGAAGGTGTAATCCTGAGTCATTTCGGGGTTTAAGGCTGCTCAGAACAAATGTATTCACATTTTTAAAGCTGCTCTTTCACTATGTAGTGTATGGGGACATGCTTTATGGGGAGGTGTGCATCACATACAGTGTGTCCACTTTACAGACATTGCCTCATTGAGTTCGCAGACGTATCAAGTGGTATCGATCTTCTCATCTGTGTGAAAAAAACTTTAAGTCAAAGTGCAAATGTAGCTCTTTTGAAGACACTTCCCTTGACCAACGCTGCAATCTGACATCATTGCAGTTCAATGGTGACCATGTTTTTCTACCATACATCACCTTATGAAATCTCCTTACTAACAACAGCAAACAGCAGATTGTTCTGAAGTTCTGGCTTTCCGAAAGTCATCAAGTACGACAATTTCAACCACAAGTGCTCATTTTTTAGAAAGATCTCAAAGAGTACAAAAAAGCTACTCAATTGCATTCTCAAAGTTACTTTACAACTAAACAATGCAAACAACAGTGTGCATGTCTTTGGTGTTAGCCCTACTTGTGATAACCGTTAAACACACAGACGCAGATGCACGTTCACACGCACACACACACAAAAAAAAATGTGTCAGGCTTTTATTTTGTGGAAAAAAAGTGCTGACGGCTTTCAGGTTGAGTTTTTTGGGACTGTGTCACATGTTTTTCTTCACACGCTGGAAAAATAAAAGCCTCCCGTCTGAATCCACCTACTGTCGTGCATGGTGAGAGAGCGGCAGGTGCATAATTAAAGAAAAACACTTTCCTCGCCTCTCAGCCGGGGAGGGAGGTCAGGGGTGCGCTTCATTATTCAGGCTCCTTCTGTCCACAGCCGCGGCTATTGGAGGAGTGTGTGTGTGTGTGTGTGTGTGTGTGTGTGTGCGCGTGTGTGGGAGGGGGGAATTGGGGAGCCCTTACTGCTGGGATGGTGGGAGGTGGAGGGGCAGATGTTTCCACTCTGTAATTACCATCTTCACACAGATTTTATACAGTCCTCAACAAGCAGGTCAACCAAGGGCTGCAACATGATTTTCACTGTCGATTAATCTGTTGATTGTTTTCTAGATTAACCCTTGTGTTGTCTTCCCGTCGTTTTGTGCACTTTTTCTGACATTTTTGGGGCTTTGTTCTATGCTTTTGACCCTTTTTTAAATGTTTCTGTCACTTATTTCAACGTTTTTTTATTTATTTTTTAAATTCATGGTCAATAAACCTCATTTAAATGACATTATACCTAATTTATGAGTTTAAAAAAGCAGAAATTATGAATTGTTTTGACTAATAGTTAACATCAGAGGATGTTGAGAGAAACTTTATGTCAAAGTTTAGTCAGGATACTGTTTTAAAACTATTTAAGTTTTTGTTTTTCAAATGCTATGAAATTGAATAAAACTCAAGTAATCATTAATTTTGCCTGCCATGGGTTCCATACAACGTACAACCATGCATCCATGTTATTTTTTTGGGCAATTTGGTTGAAAGAAATCCATATTTCAGATTTTTTTGAAAACGTTGAAAACGGGTCAAATTTGACCCGAGGACAACACCTGGGTTAATCGATTAGTTGTTTGGTCTCTAAAATGTCAGCAAATGGCTAAAAATGTTGATCAGTGTTTTCCCAAAGCCCAAGATGACGTCCTCCAACGTCTTGTGTTTGTCCACAACTCAAAGATATTCAGTTTACTGTCACAGACGAGAGAAGAAACTACAAAATGTTCACATTTAAGAGGCTAGAATTAAAGAATTCGTAATCGCAATATCTGGCAGGGAAATCGACTTTCGATTTCCCTGCCAGATATTGCGATTACGCAATAGCTACATATTGCGCCTTCTACGATCCTGTTAAATAAAGTCATAGAAAATAAATGAAGGGTCCACTGAAAATAGGACATTTCTGTTAACAATGTTTGATATGTGTAACATTATTCCAGCATTTATCTTCTGAAAAACCCCGTAAATATGATACTAAAAAGAGGAATAATAAATGTCAAACCAAAGATTCAACTAAATATCGCACATTTGATTAATCGCGGTCTTTAGTTGACAACGTATTCATTCATCTTTGCAGCTCTTAACAGCAACACAGAGAAAGAAAAGAAGAAGAAAAAAAACTAGGGGAGCTGTTCAATGTTGAGGATTTCACTCTCCTCAGTTCACGCACAAATGAAAGGCACACAGAAGCAAGAAGAAGACAAAAAGACCCGGCCCTGGCAGCAACCCTGGCTGCAGCACGTTTCCAGTTTGGCTCGCTCTCAGGCCGCATTCACTGATGCTCTGTGTGTTCTCCTCGCTTCTTAGAGCCAGAATGCGTCCGCTAATTGAGTAGTCGGACTTTTCTGCATTTAACGTCCCTCTTGTTTGCCCCAATATGGAGTTTTACATACAAAAAAATTATCTTTTATAAAACAAATGCTTAAAATGATATTCAAAGTTTAGATGCAACTGCAGTACACAAAATATTTTTATCTATGGTATATGACATACCTACAAAAAAATTGGGAAGTCAACTATATACTGTATTTATATATATATATATTACAGGCCTATGCGTGCACCGTATATTCATAAACTCATACATATTGTAGTCTACATTGTACAGTAAAGGATACTTGCATAACTTTTCTATAGGCAAAAAGACTTTATTTTTGAGGTAGCTGTCCTTTATGTATTTCATAGCTATAGTTACTAGATACGGATCAGCTGGGCTACACGGAATCTGCGGGCACAGGATTCCCCAGATTTTAAACAAATTACAAAAATAAATGAAATAATACTCAGAAGGTAACACATCTCCATCCCTGGATCACGGCTAAAATTGTAAAAGAAGAAAATCTGCAGATTCCGTTTGGGTCTGGTGATTTGAACTATACATACCAAACATATTGTGATCTCATTAAATATGATGCAAAGTTATAAATAAACTAGTGGTCGCCAAGATGGGGGGTGGGGGGGATTTAAAAGAATCCAGTAAAAAAGAAAGAAAAAGATATTTCTATTACAAAAAAATCTTCTCTCCAGGGCTCTACTGTAAGTCTAAGAACTCTTTGAAGGATACAGTCTGAGTAGAACAAAACTCTCAGGTCAACTGTTCGGGTCACAAGCAGACAGCAACCTACCCCAAAAGAATTGGGAACCACACAACAGTTCAAACTGGCATCTACCTGCCTCAGCTAACGGGATGCTCACTCACTCATACACCATTAAGTCCAACAAAATTCAGAGGACTGAATGGAGTGGGATATGTTGCATATGACTGTTCGCTGTGGTGATAACTGGATGGAAGATTAAACTCTAAACTCTATATATTTTTCACATGTGGCCCTAATCCTTTTCCATAGATTTACTCTGTTATTGGTAAAAGTAAGTAGCTAGTCAATTTCAGAATTCTGAAAATACAGTCAGAACTCTTATTTTGAAGCCAAAAATTAAAGAATCGTGAGTTTAAACTCACATACCTGTTTCACATTGGCACTAATCATCTTCCGTACCAACGTTTTCCAACTTTTTCTTTATTATTCTAGCAGTCTTCTGTGCGCACCTGTCGCTGCATCGCACTGCAGATTTCTGTCCTTAAAATCATTGCGTCCCCCTCAGTGTTAAAGCAAAAAAACCTACTACCTCCCCCCCACGGAACCACCACAGGTGTATTGGCTACGAACTTTAAAAATTCTACTCACTGAGTGAAAGCAGCAGCCACGTCATCCTCCCGGTCGCTCTCATCCTGTCTACCCGATGGATGTATGCTTCATGCGGCGCCGCGCGCGACAATCCGTCCCTCAGTGCCCAGGAGCCGGGTGATAGAGCCGAGTGTGGCCGCTGACTGATGCCGTTCTGTCACGCCTTTCTCCCTGAATTTGTGTTTCGAGTAAATGATCTCGCCCCAACGTATTGTGAACTTTCTCTCTCTCCCTCTCTCTCTCTCTCTTTCTTCTTGTCTTGAAACTCAAAGCCAAGAATGCTTTTGTTTGCCTCTTCTGCTGCTGCTTCTTTCTTTGGATTTGGGGGATCTGCTGCGGTCTCCTTTGGCTGAAGGCTACCGTCGATGCTCAGTGTCTCTCTCTCTACCTCTCTCTCTCTCTCTCTTTCTATCTACCTCTCTTTCTCTCTCTCTACCTCTCTCTCGCTCTCTCTCTCTCCACCGCTCTCTCTACCTCTCTCTTTTCCTCTCTCTCTCTACCTCTACCTCTCTCTCTCAAATTCAAAGAGGCTTTATTAGCATGCCCATATTGACATTCAGTAGGTTGTTAAAGCACATAAACAGGGAAACATTCACATCTGCATACATTTTTACAGTAGCCTATGCAGACAATAAAACATGTTAACATTCATGCAAAAGCAACAATTCTGTTTTTTGTGTTCAATTCAAGGGGCTTTAATGGCATGAAAGTTTCAATAACATTGTTGCCAAAGCATCAGACAAAACACAATAAACAGTTATATGTACATTAACACATATGGCAAATATAAATATCTCTCTTTCTGCCTCCCACAGTGGCTTGATGCTGTATTGTGGTCTGTAAAAAGCAAAGTGAGGGGGACAGAATGTTGGAGGAGGATTTTGATTAAAGGATCCTCTCCCATTTGTCTCACCAAATCGCGGATTCCACCTACTTATAGCCTACTTATTTTATTTAGAATTGATGGAAACACTGACATTTCCATAAACCGTTCAACACTGTTTCACTGCTACATCCTGCCAATGGGAGACCTGCTGGCCCATAGACAGGGGGGGAGGGGTTGGATGGTCCAATAGCCCCCCCCCCCCCCCCCCCCTCCCCACTGCAAATGCCCATAGTTTGAGGCCCCATCCAGACGAAGACGTTAGGGTGAAAACGCATCCGTCTTCCCCACTTCCTTTCATAACATACCATAGTTCTCTACAGCCATGGACTAGACTTTAATAACTTTCACCACTGCTCATAATTTAAAGGCCACCGCTAGAAAACGTTACATTGTATAATGTGCTGCTGGATTGCTTTCTATTTTGCAATTCTGTCTGCTATCGGACATGATTGCAGCGAGCTAGCTAACGCGCTAACGTTAGCTCTGCTAGCTAACATCGGCAGTCAAACAAACATCAATGATCCGATGTCTTTTTGAAAATCTAGCTACACGTTTTTCTTGCGGTAGCCTTTCTACAATAAGCCGTGCTAAAAGTTACTATAATCCGTTCAAGGAGTTGATGAACAGACAGATTAGCGAGCTAGTTGATAAATTATCTACTTCCACTTTATAAACAGCATTGCGTCCCTGTTAGAGCCGTCAGCTGGGTTGAAGGCGGAGCTGTGAGGCCGAGGTGTGTGGGGATGACATCATCGATATTCACTTATGCGGTTTCACTGTACACACAAAGCCAAACGTGAGCCGTTTTTTTTTTTATTCACCCTGGGACTAGGTTTCAAAAAAGTGCGTTTACGGGCAGTGCGTTTACAGGATTCGTGTGGACAGTCGGCCCAAATGATGCAAAAGATGTGCGTTTGCATCAAAATACGTCTTTGTCTGGATGGGGCCTAAGTCTGTTTTTTGTTCTTGTAATAAACAAGTGTCTTTAAATAACAGCTGCCAATAATTTAAATCCCCCCAAATAAGAATGAAACCAAACACCATTTCGGTGAATGTGTTAACTGGCACGCAACATGTAACAATCTAACGTCTACTGTATCAACAATCCACAAAACTAATGTTATGCACTCATGGCAAAATCTGTGAGGCCAAGGACATCAAAATAAATAATTTCAAGGTCAACAAAGTTATTACATCATTCTCTATCTCGAGAGCAAAGGACTCATGGGGATTTGATTCGTTGTTATTAAAAAAATATAAAGAGGTATTTGCTGAACCAATTGTGCACATAATTAATCAATCATTCCCTTCATCCTGCAAGATGGCAATTGTTACGCCCATTTTTAAATCAGGAAACATAAAAGACATTAATAATTATAGACCCATAAGTATACTTTCTGTAGTCTCTAAAGTAATTGAAAAAATTGGTGATCAAATCCAGTCTGGAAAAGGGAGGAGTGGTTGGGGCCGTTTTTCTGGATCTACGTAAGGCATTTGACACTGTTAACCACTCAGTGCTGTTAAAAAAACTGTGGAATTTCAATTTTTCCGCAAACACTATTAGTTGGCTGCAATCATATCTAGCAGACCGTTACCAGTGCGTAAGAATAAATGATAAAACTTCACTGTTTAGATCCTATATTACAGGGGTACCCCAGGGGTCTATTCTGGGGCTATTGCTCTTCAGTTTGTACATCAATGACCTACCTTCCATCTGTGATGACGTGGAGGTCTTGATGTACGCTGATGACACGGTTTTATATACACATGGTTCCAATATTAATACTGTTGTTGCTAAACTATCAGAGGCAATGAGTAAAGCAACGGTGTGGATGAACAAGTCGTGCCTTACGTTGAATACAGAGAAAACGGTCACAATGTATTTCTCAAATAAAAAAATTCAAAGTGCTCTCCCAAATATCTATGTGGATAGTTATATGATCCAAAATGTGGAAGAAGTTAAATACCTAGGTGTGATCTTGGACCCTGTACTAAATTTTAAAAACCATGTTAAAAGGGTTTGTCGTGTTTTGAAATTCAATATTGCTAACTTCCAGCACATCAGAAGCTCTTTATCATTGGAAGCAGCAAAATCTTATTTTAATGCAATGATTTTATCGCACATATTGTATTGTATGTCATCATGGTCTCAAGCCAAAAAAACTGTTTTGAACCCTCTTAGATCTTTACATAATCAGGCTTTAAAAATCCTAGACAAAAAGCCTAGATGGCACCACCACTGTAATATACTTGAGAAGTACAGTATGTTAAGTTTTGATAACCTGATCAGGTATTCTGATATTCGTTTGGTTCACAAAATTCTTAATCATGCCGCTCCACCCCCTTTAAAAACATATGTACAGCTACGCTCTGAACTGACAAACAGAGCCTTGAGGTCTGTATCCAGGGGTGATTGCAATGTTACCAAAAGAAAATCTGTCTTTTCTCAATCAGCCTTTTCCTATAAAGCTGTCAAAGAATGGAATGGGCTTCCTAACACTTCAAAGAACATCTCCAATTTTAAAAGCTTCTCGTGGGCAGTTAAATACTTGCTTTTAGACCATCAGACCTGCTCTCACTAACGCACTTTATTCCATTGTTGTGTATATTTGTGTATTGCACCTTTGGTGTAAATAGCCTATTTATATTGTATTAACTGTCTTTGTTGTAATGTTATGTCTATTGTTTTTGTTGTGTACTTAACTCTGTTCTGTCATTTTAATTGTGGAGGACTAGAGATGCAAAGTAGCATAATGCTAAATCTGGTGCAGCCATCTTTTTAATGTAACTGCACATTGTCCTGCTAAATAAACTTAAACTTATAGTTTCCAGTTTCTAAAACGTGAGGATTTTTCTGCATTGAGTACTTTTACTTTTATTAATACTTTACGTACATTTTTCTTGCTGATACTTACATACTTTTACTTAAGTAACATTTGTAATGCAGGGCTTTTACTTGTAACAGTGTATTTTTTGTATTTTAGTTTTACAGTGTGGTCTCATTACTTTGACTAAAGTAAAGGATCTGAATACTTCTTCCCTCACCATGAGGAACCAGGGCCAGAGCCAGTCCGCTCCGAACCCAGAGCTCTGGACTCACTGCTGCCAGGACATTTTGAATAACAAAGGAAGCAGTTAGACAATGTGTGTCCCCGCTGCCCCCCACCCCCCGCACCCTAGTTTTGATTCAATCCTAAAAATGGTCCATGACTCAAGGACGCGGGGTGAAGTCACATCGGCACTGGTGTCGTTTAATCATGGGAAAGGAGTGTTTAGATCCAGAGTCAGCATGTCTTCATGTCAACTTGTCCATTTTTACACACATGCAGGCTAAATAAAGTGTGACATGTGGCCGCTGAGTGCTCGCAAAGCTTCAAACCTCAAACCTTGTAACTGCAGTCACAATATGAAGACTTGTTTAACTGCTGTGAGACTTATCTCCCTACTAGACATCGTCCGAATTACACTGAAATCGGATGAAGAAGAGGAGAAGTAGCTGTTTTCCATCTGTTCAGGTGTTTCAGTGTGACTTGAGTTCTAGATTTAAGGCAGTCTGGACAGGTTGCCTTAAATCTGTTATCTGTTCTACCTACCTGCCCAGGGACTACGAAAACAAATAACAATGCTTAATAGACCCATCCTAGTTGTGTTTTTTCTTGTGCTGGGACTTTTAAATGATGACTATGAATTCATTCCTTTCCCATTAGCCCACAATGACAGTTTCATTTACTCCAGAAACAGGCCCATTGGTCCAGCTGGCGTTGTGTTTCCCTTTTAGATTAAACTCAGGCCAGACTGTTGCCCTGCTGGAGCCAACGAGTTGACTCAGTCGCTTGTAGCCATGACAACGGATATTCACAAATGCCCCAGGAATTGCTTTGAGGGCACTTCTACTATGCCTCCATTCACTTAGCTCCAAAATCTGCCTTTGACTGACGGGTCACTACTCGATTAAATCCACATCCTTCTCTGAATGCAAAATGCAACAACAAACTTTTCTTTTTAAAGACTTTGTGATTATCTAACTGCTATTGTACCTTTGGGGATGTGGTGCAAGCTCCAATGGCTGTTGATGGGAAGTCTGGTAAACAAATTGAAGAGATACCATCAGGGGTGTGGAGGTTTTCCTGGGTGTTTCCTGCCACTGGAACAGTTAGGAGTCATTAATAACAAGCTTTAGAGACTGAGCTTCAAAGACATCTGGAATCACGCTTGGACTGCAGATCTCCAAAACTTACACTAAGTGATCTCAGGATGGCTGTGTAATTGTGTGTGTGTGTGTGTGTGTGTGTGTGTGTGTGCGTGTAGGCGTGTGCATTAGGGTCATGCTAGTGCCATTTATGAGTGTGTACTACTACGGCTGAACCATTTGGTGAAAAAGAAAATCTAATAGCGATTTTTCTGAAATGGCTTTAAAGGGAGTGATGTTATTCAATGGATGAAAAGGAGGATATGTGTATGCGTGTACACTGGGCGCACATTTAGGCCACAGCACCCCCCAACGAAAGTTGGTGAGTGTGAGATTTAGTGTTGACAGACACATTAGTCCACTAATAGCACCGTTGTAATAGTTTGATGGTTTACCTTTTTTATTTTTTTAACATGTCTGAAAATATGCATTAACATGAATCCAACATATTATTAGGAAAAAAACATTGATGACAGGCTTACTGGCTTATAGGTATAAGGTAGCCATAAAGTAGCCATAACATAAATATAAGAATATGTCAACAACTATTATTTTAATAGCTTAGTATTGTATGCACCTAAAAATGTATGTGTAAAGGCCAAATATTATTGTAGGCCCAGTTTTATATACAACTTAATTTTATACATATATATATATATATATATATAGTAAGGGGTCCCTGCTCTGTCCCATTTTCAGCTAAAAGGTCCTTGGCTTAAAAAACGTGGAAGAACCCTGAATGCATCCAGGGGGGATGCGTGGGATTTCCCCGTTTCTGGTCTACATATCCCTGCCTCTTCTGAATTGTTTTTATCCCCGGTGGGGACAAAATGTATCCCCCCCACTCAAAGTGATCAATGCTACTTCACCAATAGACCAGTATATACCTAAAATACAACCCCAAATCAGAAAAAGTTGGGACAGTATGAAAAACGCAAATAAAAAAAGAAAGTAGTGATTTCTAAATGTACTTTGACTTGTATTTCATTGCAGACAATGTGAACACAATATTTAATGTTTGGTCTGGTCAACTTAATTTCATTTGTAAATATACATCCTTTCCTGTCATTCAGACCTGCAACACATTCCAAAAAAGGTTGGGACAGGCGCAATTTAGGGCTAGTAATCAGGTAAATTGGTTAAATAATGATGTGATTTGAAACAGGTGATGTCAACAGGTGATTGTAATTATGATTTGGTACAAAAGCAGCATCTAAGAAAGGTCTAGTCCTTTAGGAGCAAAGATGGGCCGAGGATCGCCAGTTTGCCAACAAATACGTGAGAAAATTATTGAAATGTTTAAAAACAATGTTCCTCAAAGAAAGATAGGAAGACATTTGCTTATTTCACCTTCAACAGTGCATAACATAATTAAAAGATTCAAGGAATGAGGAGGAATTTCAGTGCGTAAAGGACAAGGGCGCAAGCCTAAGCTGGACAACCGTGATCTCCGATCCTTCAGGCGGCACTGCATCAAGAATCGTCATTCATCTATAAGCGATATCACCACATGGGCTCAGGACTACTTTGGCAAACCTTTGTCAAGTACCACAATACGTAGTTACAGCCACACATGCCAGTTAAAACTGTACTGTGCCAAAAGGAAGCCCTATGTTAACAGTGTCCAGAAGCGCCGTCGACTTCTCTGGGCTCGGAGGCATCTGGGATGGACCATCACACAGTGGAAACGTGTATTGTGGTCAGATGAATCAGTATTTCAGGTATTTTTTGGATGAAATGGACGCCGTGTGCTCCGAACCAAAGAAGAAAAGGATCATCTAGACTGTTACCAGCAACAAGTCCAAAAGCCAGGGTCTGTCATGATATGGGGTTGTCTCAGTGCCCTTGGCAAAGGTAACTTGCACTTCTGTGATGGCACCATTAATGCTGAATAGTACATAGAGATTTTGGAGCACAATATGCTGCCTTCAAGAAGACATTCTTTTCCAGGCACGTCCATGCATATTTCATCAAGATAATGCAAAACCACATTCTGCACACATTGCAAAGTCCTGACTGCGGAGGAAGAGGATACAGGTATTTGACTGGCCTGCCTGCAGTCCCGACCTGTCTCCAATAGAGAATGTGTGGCGCATTTTGAAGCGCAAAATGCGACAACGAAGGCCCCGTACTGTTGCCCACCTTAAGACTTGTTTGCAGCAAGAATGGGACAAAATTACACCTGAAACACTTCATCACTTGGTGTCTTCAGTCCCTAAACGTCTTTTAAGTGTTGTGAATAGGAATGGCAACATTACAAAGTGGTAAATGCTTTACTGTTCCAACTTTTTGAAATGTGTTGCAAGAACCAAAATAGGAATTATTTTTTTTTTAAACAAAAACAATAAAAATCATGAGGAACACATTCAATTATGTGCTGTTGTCATGAGCACTCTCTCTCCCTGGTAGCAACATTAATTGCATTCAATTCTCTGCCACTCTGCTCACTCTCTCCCTACTCTGCCTAACGAGTTCCACCTGGCTCCGCCCTGCTCTGCTCTTGTTACCTGGCCAGCTGCACTGCATTTCCCACTCACCATCCTCACCTTGCCTCACTCTGTTCTAATTACTCTGCCAGCTGAACTGCATTTCCCCACTAACCTCTCCCAGTATATCAAGCCCTGTTTTTCAGCCAAACCATGTCAGATCATCTTCAAACCCGGACCTGTAACCTGCCTGTCTGCGCTCTGACTCCTGTTGGTGATACCTATCCTTTCTTGACTGCCTCCTTGTTCTACTGCCCCGTCTATTCCGACCTGCCTTCTGGACCTCGACTACTCTCCGATCTTCAGCCCCTCCGGTAACTCGATTCTGCCTTCTGTCTCTCACCACGATATTTGCCCAGCCCTGATCTGTACTTCTGCCTGCCATTCATATTGCTGTTGTGTGTGTGTTCCCCCAGTTCTCCGACCACCAGATGAGCGAGCCCAGACGCTTCACCACCCTCAGCCCGATACGCCGCTCCATCACTGGGGAACACACACACTAGCACTTGGACTGGACACCCCCGGACATTTGGTGACCCCCGGAGCACAGATACCCACAGGACCCTGAAAAACTCCAGTGTCCCAAGTACCCCTGACACCCCTGGTACTCCTCTTCCCGCCTGTAACCTCCAATAAAGAACTCTGAATTTGAACTTGCGCTCTTGGGTCCTCTTCTGTTCGTGACAGAATGATCTGACCATCATGGACCCAGCGCACTCCCTGACCACGATGGAAGAAGAGCCAGAGATGACTGCCCTACAGCGACTGGAACGCTCTGAGGGAGACATAAATCGGATGGCTGGCGACATCGCTTCTCTTCTCCAGCTATTCATCCAGCAGCAACAACAGTTCCAACTGCAGCAACAACAGCTAGCCCAAGCCCTGCAACTACTCTCAAACCCGGCTACTCCACCTGCATCCCCCCCTGGTCCTTCTGTTCCTGTACCACCGACACTCCTTCATCCCTCCGCTGGAGGTCCCAATGCTGCAGGCCCGGCAGTGCTGCCACCAGATCCCCACGCTCCTGAACCAAAGATTGGGAACCCGGAACGTTTTGATGGCAACCAGAAGCAAGTAAGACCATTCTTGTGCAGCTGCCGAATCCAGTTTGCACTACAGCCCAGGACTTTCTCTACAGAGGGAGCCAAGGTGGGGTATGTCATCACACATCTCACCGGTCGAGCTCGGTTGTGGGGAACGGCGGAATTCGACCGGCAAACCCCAGCCTGTGCCTCCTTCAGTGCCTTTGAGGAGGAGATGTTAAAGGTCTTTGACCTAGGCTCGCCAACAGCCGAAGCGTCACAAGCTCTGCTCACCATCCGTCAGGGCAATCGGACAGTGGCAGACTTTCGTACCCTGGCCAGTCAAAGCTCGTTTAACCCAGAGGCACTGGTGCAAGCCTTCCTCCATAGCCTGGCGGACTATATCAAAGACGAGCTTGTTTCCCATGACCCGCCCTCAACGCTTGATGCCGCCATTGACCTTGCCGTCCGCATTGACCGCCGTATACAGACCCGGAGGAGGGAGAAGGGCCGTCTCAGTCAACCTGCCATCCGCACTCGGGTCGATACCGCCTCTGTCCAGCCCCTGCCTGTCAAGTCCCATAGCCAACTCAATCAGCCTGAGCCCATGGAGATCCGGGTGAGCTCAACAGACCTTCAGTCTCCCTCCATCCGAAAAACCCTGCTTCATCTCCGCCTTCAGCTTTCTGACAAGACTCATACATTGGCCGCCCTTGTGGATTCCGGAGCCGAAGCAAACATCATGGACCCTGAGCTTGCACAGCAACTGGGTGTGAACCATCATCAACTGACACAACCCATTCCTGCACGAGCCCTGGATGGGCATCATCTTGGCACTGTCACTCATATCTCCGCCCCTGTGACAATCCTGCTGTCAGGAAACCACCAGGAGTCCATCCAGTTTCACCTCCTACACTCACCTGGCCAACCACTCATTCTTGGATACCCGTGGCTCCGTCAGCACAACCCCCACATCGACTGGGAGACAGGAACAGTCCGTGAGTGGGGAAGGAGTTGTCACCAGACCTGTTTAAAGGGGGCCACCCTGCCCGTTCTCCGGGAAAGATCTAGCGCTACCCCCGACATATCCAATGTTCCGGCCTGTTACCACAGCCTGAAAGAGGTGTTCAACAAATCCAAGGCGACATCTCTACCCCCACACAGACCCTATGACTGCGCAATTGATCTCCTGCCTGGCACAGCACCTCCCAAGGGTCGTCTGTATTCTCTGTCAGCCCCGGAAAGAAAGGCCATGGAGGACTACATTAATGACTCTCTTGCCGCCGGGATAATTAGACCGTCATCTTCCCCCGCAGGAGCGGGATTCTTCTTTGTCGGCAAGAAGGACGGTTCTCTTCGTCCATGCATAGATTACCGGGGTCTGAACGACATCACGGTTAAGAATCGCTACCCACTGCCCTTACTTTCGTCTGCCTTCGAACTGCTGCAGGGAGCCACTGTATTCACAAAGCTGGACCTTCGCAATGCCTACCATCTGGTGCGGATGAGGGAGGGAGACGAATGGAAGACAGCGTTCAACACACCAACCGGCCACTATGAATATCTCGTCATGCCCTTCGGCCTCACCAATGCCCCAGCAGTTTTTCAAGCCCTAGTGAATGATATCCTCAGGGACATGCTAAATACGTTCGTATTTGTGTACCTTGACGATATTTTAATATTCTCAAAGACTCTGTCAGAACACACGCACCACGTCCAGTTGGTCCTGCGCCGCCTGCTGGAGAACTCTCTTTTCGTGAAGGCAGAGAAGTGCGAGTTCCATGCCAAGACCGTTTCATTCCTGGGGTATGTGGTGACCGAGGGCAGCATTCAGATGGATCTCACGAAGGTGTCGGCTGTCACTTCCTGGCCAGTTCCTGAGTCTCGGAAAAAGTTGCAACAGTTCCTGGGCTTTGCCAACTTTTATAGGAGATTCATCAGAAACTATAGCACAGTGGCTGCACCCCTCACGGCGCTAACCAGCACTAAACAACCGTACCAATGGACATCAGCTGCTGATAAGGCCTTCAATATCCTCAAGACATGTTTCACTTCTGCTCCCATCCTCCAGATGCCAGATGCAGCAAGGCAGTTTGTGGTGGAGGTAGATGCTTCGGACGTGGGAGTGGGTGCAGTGCTTTCTCAAAGAGCAGCTGAGGATGGCAAGATGCACCCCTGTGCCTTCTACTCCCGTCGGCTAACCCCTGCCGAATGCAACTACGACATTGGGAACCGCGAGCTGTTGGCTGTCAAGCTCGCCCTTGAAGAATGGCGACACTGGTTAGAGGGGTCAAAGGAACCATTCGTAGTGTGGACAGACCACAAGAACCTGGAGTATATCCAAACAGCCAGGAGGCTGAACTCCCGTCAACAGCGGTGGTCTCTGTTCTTTACGCGCTTCAATTTCACGCTCTCCTACCGCACGGGATCTCGCAACATCAAACCTGATGCTCTTTCCCGGATGTTTCAGAAGGACGAGACCACCGCCATGACAGCTCCCATTCTTCCCAGCCACTTTGTCGTAGCGGCCCTCACCTGGGAGATCGAGAAGCAGGTCATGGAGGCTCTTCGAGACCAGCCAGGCCCAAGCACCAGCGCCCCCAACCGTCTGTTTGTTCCAGCAAATCTCAGGTCACCTGTGATTCAGTGGGGGCACGAATCCCGTCTGGCCTGTCATCCCGGCATCACTCGCACCCTTCATCTGGTCCGCCAGCGGTTCTGGTGGCGGCGGATGAGACGGGATGTCCAAGAATTCATCCGAGCTTGTCCCACTTGTAACCGAAACAAGACCCCCAACCAGCCTCCTGCTGGGTTGCTGCAACCCCTACTCATACCCAAGAGGCCCTGGTCCCACGTTTCACTGGACTTTGTTACGGGCCTTCCGCCCTCTGACGGACACACAGTCATCCTTACCATTGTTGACCGCTTTAGTAAGATGACCCACTTCGTGCCCCTTCCCAAACTACCCTCTGCTAAGGAGACCGCCCAGGTGGTCCTGGAACATGTGTTTCGTATCCATGGCCTACCCCAGGATATAGTGTCAGACCGAGGCCCGCAATTCTCAGCAACCTTTTGGAAGGAGTTCTGTCATCTCCTTGGGGCCACCGCCAGCCTATCGTCTGGATTCCACCCGCAGTCAAACGGCCAGACTGAACGCATGAACCAGGAGCTGGAGAAGGCACTGAGGTGTGTGGCTTCCCAAAATCCCCGGGCCTGGGCTCAACACCTGCTCTGGGTGGAATATGCCCATAATTCACTCACCAGTTCCTCCACCGGGCTCTCCCCCTTTCAGTGTGTCTACGGGTATCAACCTCCACTGTTTGCCAGCCAGGAGGCGGATGCCACCTGTCCGTCTGCTCTTGCGTATGCCCGCCGCTGCCGCCGCACTTGGGCCCAGGCTCGCACTGTGCTCCTGAAGTCTGGAACCAGCTACGCCGTCGGTGCCAACCGACGGAGGACCCCAGCACCTACTTACCGGGTTGGTCAGAAGGTCTGGCTGTCTGCCCGGGATCTGCCGCTGCGGGTTGAATCACGAAAGCTGGCCCCTCGCTTCATTGGTCCTTTTCCTGTGCAGAAAGTCATCAGTCCAACGGCGGTTCGACTTCAGTTGCCCGCTTCCATGCGGGTCCATCCCACCTTCCACGTCTCCAAGGTCAAGCCGGTCCATGAAAGTCCCCTGGTCCCTGCAGCTCCGGCGCCACCTCCTCCGCGCCTCGTAGATGGCGGTCTTGTCTTCACCGTCCGGCGGCTGCTCCGCTCTAGGCGAAGGGGTAGGGGTCTCCAGTACCTCGTTGACTGGGAGGGATATGGTCCAGAGGAGAGGACCTGGATCCCGGCCAGGAGCATAGTGGACCGGACCCTTATCACTGACTTCCACCGACTACATCCTGATCAGCCTGCAATCCGTAGGGGCCGTCCAAGAGGGGTCCCTAGCCGTCCTGCCCGCCCTGCTTCCTGTCCTGTGCCTGACCCTGCTCCTGTCTCAGTGCCTGTCCTGTCTCCCGACCGTGACCCTCCAGCTCTTTCTGAGGATGAGGATATTCACTCGGACCGCTCGGAGGAGTTCTGACCCGCCGCCTGCTCCCCTCCACCCTCCCGGCATGATGTTGTTCTTGGGACTTCTGGAGCCGTCCCTTGGAGGGGGGGTTCTGTCATGAGCACTCTCTCTCCCTGGTAGCAACATTAATTGCATTCAATTCTCTGCCACTCTGCTCACTCTCTCCCTACTCTGCCTAACGAGTTCCACCTGGCTCCGCCCTGCTCTGCTCTTGTTACCTGGCCAGCTGCACTGCATTTCCCACTCACCATCCTCACCTTGCCTCACTCTGTTCTAATTACTCTGCCAGCTGAACTGCATTTCCCCACTAACCTCTCCCAGTATATCAAGCCCTGTTTTTCAGCCAAACCCTGTCAGATCATCTTCAAACCCGGACCTGTAACCTGCCTGTCTGCGCTCTGACTCCTGTTGGTGATACCTATCCTTTCTTGACTGCCTCCTTGTTCTACTGCCCCGTCTATTCCGACCTGCCTTCTGGACCTCGACTACTCTCCGATCTTCAGCCCCTCCGGTAACTCGATTCTGCCTTCTGTCTCTCACCACGATATTTGCCCAGCCCTGATCTGTACTTCTGCCTGCCATTCATATTGCTGTTGTGTGTGTGTTCCCCCAGTTCTCCGACCACCAGATGAGCGAGCCCAGACGCTTCACCACCCTCAGCCCGATACGCCGCTCCATCACTGGGGAACACACACACTAGCACTTGGACTGGACACCCCCGGACATTTGGTGACCCCCGGAGCACAGATACCCACAGGACCCTGAAAAACTCCAGTGTCCCAAGTACCCCTGACACCCCTGGTACTCCTCTTCCCGCCTGTAACCTCCAATAAAGAACTCTGAATTTGAACTTGCGCTCTTGGGTCCTCTTCTGTTCGTGACAGCTGTTGTATTGTCTGCAATGAAATACAAGTCAAAGTACATTTAGAGATCACTACTTTCTTTTTTATTTGTGTTTTCCATACTGTCCCAACCTTTTCTGATTTGGGGTTGTAGAAGTATTTTAAACGAAGTAAAGCACTGTAACGTGAACACGTAGTGCGATAGAAAGAAAAAAATGAACAGCAGTTGCTTCCCGAGAACATTTTTTTCCTCCTATCCAGGAGTCTATGTGTGGAGGGGTCAGACCTTCCTCCGCAGCGCTGTGGAGTTACAGTAGGTCTGGCAATATAAGATTACTCTTTGCACTGCTGTGGCTGGGGCGAGGTGAAGCAGTTATGTCAGTTGTGTTTGCACTTGCATGCGCAGATTAGCGCTGATGAACACACCGAGTGTGCCTGCCTGCATGCATGACTGCCAGCAGTCATCCTAATTCCTGCAGCTGGTCAAAGGAATGCCATGTTAGCTTTAGTGCTTACAGAGTGGTTTGATCCGAGAGCTCCTCATTGATTTCACCCTCCATTACCTCCATGATGCACCTCATCAGGCCAGCTGGATCCAGGATCAGTGAGAAAATGACAGACGGAGGGAGAAAGGGAGGGAGGGGTGAGGGAAGGATGTGTCACAGAGCTTCCTGACTGTGACTGACTTTGTTGCTCTTGTCATTGGTCTGCTTGTCAGTGGGGACTCACAAGTAGGAAGGATATTCTTCGTCCACTTTGATGTTCACTTTTATAGTTTATATACTTTAGTTTATATATATAGACTGATGATCCCAACTACTTTGTGTCTGAGACTGCTCGTTGGCTTTTGCCACTGCATGTTGTATGCATGCTTAGTCTCTGAAGGCCAACACCAATGGTGATATTTTTTCTGCCAATATCTATGTCTTAATTTAAATTTCAACACTTTTATCCCAAAAACAAAATACCATTTTTTCTGTGTATATAATGACCTGGCCTGGATTATGGATTATGTAACACCAAACAATTTCTCCAACAGCACTTGTCATGTGAAATTTTCACATGACAAGTGCTGTTGGAGAAATCTTTCACAGTGAAAACATGAAACCCACAGCCTCTGCTTGATTGCCACTGTTTTTTTTTTCAGGAAAAAATTGTTTTATACATCATGTAAACACACTGAGAGATACTGTATAAATTAGACAAATCAATATGCAGTTTTGTTTGCATTCAAATTTTGCATGAGTTCTGGGGTATCCGGTGGCCCAAGTAACATATTGTAAGTGGTTAAGTAACATACCACGTACGTGCATTGTCTCCAGGTTTGATGCCCACCTCTCCGTGCATTTCCTGTCTGTATCACATTTAATTTGGAATTGAAGACTGGCAAAAATAGTGGAGCATTTATAAGCTGAAGAGCCAGATATTTCCCTTTGTTGGTAGTTGGTAGAGACCAAAACAGAGCTAAAAGAGAGTAGGTGGACACAAACACGACTCCATAATCAAAGATCATCTAAAAGATGATGCTTTATTGTGTTTCCAGCTTGTTTTCCAAAAAATTGTCATACTGGTTTTAAATGCCTTTTACTCCAGCAGGTGGTATTCCCCAAATCCATTGTCTTGTAGTCCCATCAGTAAACTGTATATCCCTCTGTTAACAAGTAATGGTGAGAACTAGCTAGCCAGAGCAAATTCATCTGAGAAGTAATCAGGATATTTGGGATTCAAAACAATAGTGGGGGAAATTGTGAAATGCAACTGGTTTACAGTACTGTATCATTTAGCTCAAGTGAGGCAGCAGAGTATATGACAACTTCTACCTCAGCCAAGAATAACTTTTTTTATTTATTTGAGCTCTTCTTCAAATTCTTGGCATTTCCACTTAACTTTATTGTACACAAATTAAAAATACCTTGTGTCAACACACCCAAGTCTTCAGTTTTCCCTAAATGGTATTTCCTTTTAGGGTGGAAAAACTTCCAAAACAGATCCTCATTTGACACTAGACTTTTCCATTGATACCAAAACTCATGAAATTCCAGATTGGCTACATTACTGATGTTAAATGAAGAAATAAAACAAATTATAAACCAAGAAAATAGGGAGGACTCTCCATCCTGGCAGCTGCTGCTGTGGTCCTGCTCAACGCACTGCTACGCCCTGCACTGCTACAACTAGTATTTCTAGTCATAGTTCCATTATCTGTATTGTTACTATAGTTTGCCATGGCGCATCATGCCAACTGCTATAATTATTATGATTTATATTTCTGTATATATCTGTATATCTGAATCAGTGTCTTTGTGTCCCAACCATCAGGCCGGCAGATGTCTGCCCACCAAGAGCCTGGGTCTGTCCGATGTCTCTGCCTGTAAAAAGGAAGTTTTTCCTCGCCACTGTCGTACTAAATGGTCTTTGTAAATGATAGAGTGTGGTCTACGCCTACTCTATCTGTAAAGTGTCCTGATATCATTTCAGTTGTGATATGACACTATAAATAAAATTGAATTGAACTGTCTGATGTCTGACTTTTCACGCCAGCCCAGATTCGGTGATACACCGATATGCATATGTGCGTGTGCTGTTAGAAAGCACACGGCTGGCACCGAGCCGAGCTGTGCCCTCTCATGTCCGGCGTTTGGAATTCCTCAGCCGTGAGCTCAGCTCCGTGCCGGCCAGCGCTCCACTGGTTTTGTCCTATCTCTGAGCGCCGGGGGCAGCCATCGCTCCCTCCCTCGCTTCATTAGCTCACGACAATGAGGCGGGCATGCCAGGAATGTGAGAGTGCATTCTTCTTCGTACCCCCCAAACTCCCCACCAGTAACCTTCTCAGCACCTTCTGGGTCTCCTTCAAATACTCACTACCCCCCATCCCCACCTCCTCACACACACTCCTCCACATCTGACATAGCATGCCCCTTACACATCTCCTCCACCCCCCCTCTCCAGGCCCACCTCAGCGCTCCTCGCATTCTCTCCCAGACCAGATCACCGCTTTCTGAAAATTCTCTTGAGACGTGGTACCAATACACAGAGATAAGACATTATTTAGTGCATTATTTTTGTAGTCAGTCAGAGCAGATTTACTGCGGCTAACATCTGCGCGCATGGGTGAAAGTGTTCTTATCGTATACATTTGACAGATTGTTGTGACACATAATGAACTCTCACTTTGTCATTTTGGGATTTAGTAATGTTCTCTGAGTAATAGCTGCATGGGCATGTCACTCCTTTTTCTTTCAGAGCATAAACAGGGTGAGGAAACTGTAGTCTACAAATAATTAGGTAAAGGAAAGTAAAACCAACAGAACCGCTGTGGAAAACAACACACTGTAAACGATTTCCTTGTATATTTACAGTAATTTACAGGCAGCATGGTTGCCAGTAAGTTGCTGTATTTTGATTTACAATAAACTACTGTAATTGTACTGTAAAGCACTTTACAGTATAAAGGACAATACTGTAGTACTATAAAACAGTATTTGACTGTATTTTTAATTTTGTCTATTTTTACTGTATTTCATAAAATTGTATTGTACTGTAATATCTGCAGCAGTAATTCAATTAAATTTTATTTATAGTATCAAATCATAACAGAAGTTATCTCAAGACACTTTACAGATAGAGTAGGTCTAGACCACACTCTATAATTTACAAAAAAAAATCCCCCAAGAGCAAGCACTCAGTGCAACATATAATTATATATAATAATATATTGTGCACAACACAAAACACTTTTACAGACCGGAAAGGTGCAGCTACCACTCTTACAGTACAAGTCCATCAACGCATGTTCACTATACTAATGCCAAAAGGCTCTTTTCTATGACACAGAAAATGCAAAGTAATTTCTATTCTTTAAAAGTTTCCATTTTTTAAGTAGCTTTGAGGATGGAATAATCATGGTATTCCTCACGTTGCATAAGCAGCTTCACTGCAACCCTGAAATTATCTAGACATTACCTAGAGGAGCTGTATGTGAGAACGCAAATCGGTTGGATTATATTAGATTAGATTTTAATGACCCCAAATTGAGAAATGTCAGAGCTACAGCAGCAAAATATCAGACACATAGCACACATACAGAACATACAAGGAAAGAATGTACAAATGTGTATATAAAAATGTACAACTACTTAAATAGTATTTATAAAGATGTAAGTAAAACCTATGTTTGTGCAAGTTGCACTTAGTGCAGTATTGGGATAAGTGCAACTTGCACAAACATAGGTTTGTTGGACCGGACTTTACCCTAGTGTTGATGTAAATGGACTGTATTTATATACATATTTTCTAGTCTTAACGACTACTCATAGCACTTTAAGATAGTACAGGAACCATCCACCATTCACACACATTCACAGATGAGGCTGCCGTACAAGGTGCCACCTGCTCATCAGATAAACACTCATACACTCCGATGCGCAGCATCAGGGGAAACTCAGGGTTCAGCGTCTTGCCCAGGGATCGAACCACCAACCTTGGTGGTGTAATTCCCGTCATGTCCTACCCATGTCCTACCCAGGCGCCACCCCTCACCTAACCCAAACAGAATATATATATAATGAATAGTGTTATACATTTGGAACATACATTGGGAATCAACGTGGGGGTACCTTAGACCAAAAATGTTGGGAACCACTGATACACAGTAGTGTAGAGTTTCTGTGGGTTTGCACACACTATATATATATATATATATATATATATATATATATATATATATATATATATATATATATATATATATATATATATCACGTTTATTTATTCAGGGAGGACCAATTGAGAGCAAGCTCTCATTTCCAATGCTGCCCTGATTACATTCCATATAAAATTACAACATATACAAATTACTGAACATAGTAATTAATAGTTGCAATACACAGTGCACACATGAAACAATTACAGAATGTTAAACCACTCAAAGTGCACATGTACACATACTTCAGAATACATGGACTCATAAAGAAGACATTTAAAGTGATTAAATGAAATTGTGCTGTTCAATTTCAATAGAATCTGCAGGATATTCCAATTATATGGAGCATAATACTCCAATGCAGTTTTGCCCAATTCTGTTCTAACAAATGGAATATTTAGGACCAAGGTATCACTAGTGTGAATGCCATAGTGATACAATTTAAAATTCAGCAAGCTTGTTAAATATACAGGCAATTTTTAAAGCAAGGGTTGGTAGATAAATAAAATGCAGTGTTGCTCCCTTCTTAGAGCCAAAGAAGTCCAGCCTACATTTTGATAAATCCAAGGGCAGAGTGATGAACTGCATCAAGTAGCTTCAATGTAGAGGAAGCCGCACGCATATAAATGATATTTCCGTAATCTAAAGCTGATAGCAACATAGCTTGAACTATCTGTTTCTTACAACTTTGGGTGAGGCAAGATTTATTGCTATATTAGAATGCTAATTTTGGCTTTAATTTCTTAACAAGTTCAGTTATGTGAGGTTTAAAATACAGTTTATCATCCACCCAAATGCCTGGACACTTGTAGCCGGAAACTTTATCAATTTGTGTCCCATCCAAAGTGGTGATGGCTCTTTTAGTTATCACAGTAGACAAATTTCTTGTGAAAATCATATATTTTGTTTTGCCTGGATTTAAAGTTAATTTAAGATTAAAAAAGAGCTCTTTGGATTACACAAAAATCTGATTGTAAATTTTGACCATGAGTTCTTCTGACCGGTCCACCAGAGGGATAATTTCAGGCAGTTATTTACATAAACTGAATACATTTCCAACTAAAATTACCTTCGCTCTGGACAGATCAGGGCAAACTAGGGCTAATAACTTGCTATGCACTCTAGTGCACTCAATGTTCCAATCTGTCAAAATATGTATAAACACCATTCATCCAGCGTGTTGTTGTGAACACAGAACCTGCCCTATGTGCATGTTTATCTCTCTGCAGCTCCGTACTTAAGGAATCATTAGCATATTTGCATGATATTTAGCTGTGGGGATGAGTGATGAGTAATGGCTGAAGTGAGAATGTAAAATCTTTCATCAGGAAAATGGTCTTCGCTGTTTGTTCTGCACAGCATGATGTGTAGTGCGGGAGGAGGCCTGACAGTGATGTAGTAATGATAGGACGCAGAGCACTCCACCCCTTGTTATCAGAAGCCTGGTACCAGGTGGAGCTGCATCTGGAGCCATAATACAGGATATGTGTGTGTGTGTGTGTGTGTGTGTGTGTGTGTGTGGGGGGGGGGGGGGGGGGGGGGGGAGGGGTTGATTCGGAAAGAGTTTTTTGGAGAAAGCTTCAGTGTCAGGAGGTTCTGCTCTGAGCCAATGCCTCTTTCCTCTGTCTTGACTGTGGAAAAGCTTTGTTGTTAACCCTCCTTCCTTCAGTTCACACTGCTGCGCAATCGCCATCCCCTTTCAGAATGCATGGGGAGGCAAGGGGTCAAAGGTTAAAGGGAAGGAGGTGATGTGGAAGGATGGAGGAGTGTGTGTGTGTGTGTGTGTGTGTGTGTGTGTGTGTGTGTGTGTGTGTGTGTGTGTGTGTGTGTGTGTGTGTGTGTGTGTGTGTGTGTGTGTGTGTGTGTCTGTGCACCCTAGAGGAACATTCTCCAGACGCTATGAGGGGCAGCTATCAGGGCCGAGGAGCCTCGGAGGAGTCAGTGACAGCAGGGGTCGAGCTGACAGACAGATACCTCTATCTGCCTGTGATAGGACAGGACACGCAGAGCACAGGCTTATCTGGAGGTGCTACTATGTGGCTACATCTCTGACTGACACCGCAAACTGTCGGCCAGATCCACAGCAGACACCCACTGTCCGCTGCTCCCTGATGAACAAGGCTCTGTTTTTTTTCTGAGAAGAAATCTCGAGGTCATTTCCAAACTCTCACTTTCTCTGGCAAACGTCAGCAACAATGAGTTACCAAAAGATATGTCAAACAGGTGCACTGATGTCAAAGCTCTGCGTTTTACCACACCTGCTGTCTTAAAGGTCTAGGAGTTAGCATTACGAGGAGGTCATATAGTTGCGATGAATGTTTTGCTCAGACAGAAAATCATTCATTTACAATAAGAGAATATGTCGCAGAGGCATCGTTGCATTTCAAGTGCTGCATACGGTAACTTAGCCTACTTTGGATGTCTCGTGAGCTAAACCGGGTATCACTGTCACTGGGTCACGAGCCAAAGCATTAAGAGATTGTTGTAGCAACCAACGTAATCATAACTTCGATTCATATAACGCATTTTATGAAACACACGGATGCTTTACACAACTACAGGGGGACAAGGGAATAGAAAATAGTAAGCCAACACAAACACGGACTCCCCGTAAATGTCTCCATCTGTTAAAAGCCCAACCGAGTATGACTCAGACTTTTGCCCGTTGTCTTTCGCTTTCCCTTTTAACTTTTAGTTGTTCTTGGTTTAATTTCCTTCTTTTCTGCGATGGTCCTGACCCAATATCAGCATATAACTTATAAAATACAATTAGGCTATATAAAGAAATCTCCTGCTACCCTCACCTGGCTGGATACAATAACACAGGCTTTTCCGGTGTTATGCCAAAATCTGTGACCCGTCAGAATGTGTGCTCTGTAGTGCCATCTACCTGCTGAAAATCATTTTGTGACTTTGCGGGAAAAATCGCACCCGGGCAAAGGCTTTAATAAAAACTAAATAAAACTAGCGTTCTTTTCACTGTTAGTCTCATTTGATGTTACATTACACAGAATCAGAAACATTTACAAGTTACATATAGTCACTTTAAGGGTATAGTTTTAATCTAAACCACAATCTTTTTTTCTGTAACACTTTATTTGAAAGGGTGTGCATGAGACTGACGTGACACTGTCATAACCATGACATGACACCGGTCATGAACATGAAGGAGTCTTTTTGAATGTCAATGACTGTTGTCATTAAGTCTCATTCGGTAGATTTATTCACTTTCAACGCTTAGTTAGCATTGTTCGAGATGTTTGTGTTATGACAACTTGACATTAACAAAGACAACAATGTCTGTGTTAATGACAAGTTGACATTAAGCCAGATAATATAACCTGTCAATGTATTTATTATGACAAGTTGACATTAACCCAGACAACACAACCTCTCATAAATATGTCATGTCAGGCCCAATGATCAAACTTTAGAAACTATTTGTTAACATCTCTTTAAACTGTCATTAAGTAGTTGGTTTTTACATTGGCTGTCATGAGAGCATTATAATTGTGTCATGAATATTTTTCTTGAGTAAAGTGGAACAATTTGGACTTGTCATAAAGTTTGATTTCACCATCAAATGCTTAGGCCTATATAACGGTGTCATGAATAATTCCCCTGACCTCAAATAAAGTGGAACCATTTGGACTTTTCACTAAGATGCCATTAAAGTGCCCATATTATGAAACAAAACACTTTTTCTGGGATTTGGGGTGTTATTTTGTGTCTCTGGTGCTTCCACACGCATACAAACTTTGAATGTGTCATGCCTTCAGTCTCTGGGTGAGCTGTTCAAAATCTGCTCGGCTTTTTACGTAACTAGCCGAAACGACGGGCTAAACACAACCGTTAGCATGCTAGCTCGTTCTCAATGGCAAAGCACTGCTACAACACACACAAATTCACCATAATCTACTAAATAAGTACTTACATGTGAACAGAAGAAAAGATGCCTCACTCTGTAGCTAAAGCAGAGACCTGAACACAAGGTGAAAAGAGGAGCTGCAGCAGTGAGAGAGAGATGTGCAGTACAACAAAAATATGGTGTTTTTTGAAAATTAAACCATGTAAGCCTATTCTGGTACAACCTTAAAATACAATTATGAACCTGAAAATGAGCATAATATGGCATCTTTAAAGTTATGAGAAAAGTTTGACCACAGTGAATGCAGTACCGAGGGGATTTAATGAGTTTCGGACAGATAACGTTAGATATAGGCGAACATTACTGTAGTTAGCTACTGTTAACTAGTTAGCTCACTTTGCTGTACAGCTGCCCAATTAGCCGACACAGCCCCGGGGGTGCAAAGAGCCAAACCCGGAAAGAAAACCACCTTGGTTTTCCCTGTTGCAAAACTGGCCTTCTTCTTTAGGTTAAGCTGGCCAAACTCCATCAGATGACTTACTTCAGCTGGTTAAACATCGCCAACTTTCCCTCTTTGGTGTTTAGTTTAGTGCAGTGCCATTGAAATCATAGAGGACACTGGCTTCACCTCGCCATCATAGCTCCACCCTTTGGTTCACAAATCTTCTTGTCCAGTTTAAGAAAAGCCAAGATGGGTGGCTTGTGGCCTAGAGGTGAGATGATTACCGCGCAACCACGAGGTTGGCGGATCAATCCCAGGTCCTCCGGCCACATGTGAAAGTGTCCCTGAGCAAGACACTGAACCCCAAATTGCTCCCCGTACGCTGTATGTATAGCTGTCCACTGCTCCTAATACTTAGGATGGGTTAAATGCAGTTATAGAATTTCACTACATTGTACTTTGTTTATGAGACGATTAAGAATAGAAGTTTTTTTTTAGGGCAGGGCAACGATTACAAATTTGAATCGCGATTAATTGGGGAAATCATGCGATTAATCGCAATTAAAATTTTGATCGCATTTAATCGCATTGTTATACGCAAAATCCAATAATGAATTCAAAAGTAGTGTATAGCGCAATTTTATTTTAAATGTTCTGCCATATGAACTAAAGTGCCATAACATTTGTTGTGCAAACACTTAACATCAGCATTTTGTTTAAACAGTAGCAGTTAAATAAAATATTTAGTGTAAATCTCAACTTAAACAATGTAATCAAAGCAAATACCAAATGAAAGCTCATTGCCACTGCCAGGGCATTTATGTTATCATTAATAGGACTAGGGCTGCAACTAACGATTATATAATCGATTAATCTGTTGATTATTTTTTCGATTAATCAATGAATCGGATAAAAAAACAAAAAAGCATTAATTTACATCAACTCAATACATACTAACATACATACTTGTTTTTTGTTGTGTAAGGTAGTTGTGTAAGTAGCCTAAACCAAAGAGCAGATACTCACTCACTCACTCACTCACTCACACACACACACACACACACACACACACACACACACACACACACACACACACACACACATACATTCACTTGAATCTTATTCATTAAATTATTACCATCATTGTAGTAAGTGCAAGTTAAGTTAATTCATACACCACATTTAAACACAGCTTAAGATGACCAAGTGCTAATACAAATATATGTCAACAATAACTGATATGGGACAAAGCACAGAATATATACATGACAACAGATTGAAAAATTAATGGGCCAAAAAAGGCGAGTGGAAAAGTCTTGCAAACCCACCCCTGCTTTAAACTGTTATTAACGAGCTAACGCTAACTTAGCTAGCTGGATAAGAGTAAACAGCAGCACCAGAAGAGCTACTGGAGGGACGTTACGTTCCTCACTTCAAAATGGAACAAAAGTAGGATTGTGTAGTGACTTTACGCTGCTGTTGAACTCCCTTCCTCCTCATCAAGGACTCCAACATGTTTACGGTGCTGAATATCACCGTGGTGCTCCCGTGCCATGCCATGTCGCTTTTGCTTATCTTGCAATTAACACACTTTTTCGATTTATTTAGTGTGAAATGCTCCCAGACCTTGGATCAGAGGCGGAGTGGCAATCAGGAGAGTCAGGACTTTTCCCGGTGGCCCGGTAGTGTTTCGAGGCCGCGAGGGCCGGTCTGAAAATAGTTACACATTGCAAGTTCTTAGCAACACCATCTGGCGGCCTGGTGTGCCCCGGCCACTGCCCGCTGGTCAAACTGTGCAGCCTCTGCTCAACCCGTACGGCGGGCCGATAGTCTATTACATTTCCCGGTAGATTTTTTGGTCCCACTCCGCCGCTGCCTTGGATGACTTAAGTCGTAGCCTACTGACATGGCCTACCCCATGAGTTCAGAATGTTACGGGTCTCTCCGATGGGATTTCCTCTACCTCCGCTCTGCTCTTTTATTCTCTCTCTCGCTCCGCGCTCAACTACATTTTTTTATACTCAAACATCTCCGCGACTTATTGATTGCCGTAATAATCGTGCGACACAACGAATCGATAATGACAACAAACAAACCTTTTCAAAATAAAAGCTTGTGAACAACATACTTTTACAATAAGAGAAATAATAAAAACTATGTTAATGCGCGATAAAATAATTGTTGGAGTTAATTAATTAATGCGTTAATGCGATAATAACGTGTTAACTTGCCCAGCCCTAGTTTTTTTTGTTTTAAGACAACGGAAGCCAAATTGCCAAACTCAAGGCTTCAAAACGGTGGTCCACAAACCAATGTGTGATTATACAGGCTATGGCTCCAAAGGGGTAATCTTCTAACCTTTTCAATGTACTGAGCCCAAGGTCTTTCCTCTAGCGCCACCCTCAGGACAAACTTCACACTTTAAGCCCCACAGAACAGCTAATCTACTATTATCTTGTCCTGAGACTTTAAACTTGTATTTCTCTCAAAATGTGTTGAGTGTCTTTATAAATCCAACCACAGTTAAAACTACAAGATTGTTTGCGGTTATTTATAGTGTCTTAAATATAACCAAGTGGGTGGGTGGGTGGGTGGATAAGGAGCATGAACAGACAGACAAATGGGTAAAACTGTAGGAGGAAGACGAAAGGGAGGAGGCTGGTTTGTGAGCATATGTCTTTGTTGGGCGTAGCTCCTTAGACAGAAGAGCAATGTTTATTGTGTTTATTGTGATTAAGTTTATTGTGAGAGTGCGTGTCTGTTTGTCTGTCGGTCGAGGGATGCCGTGTATTCACAGAGTGGGGGTGGCTCAGGAAATGGCAGAAACAGGAGCTTCCTGGGGAAAAAAGGCAAGGGGCAAAAAAGGAGTGGCCCGCCGTTCTATAGGAGGAAATGAGCCACGTGGGTGTGGGCCTGACAGAGACTATTTCCAGCCCAGGGGCCCTTAGGTGTGGCCACCCACAGGAAATATGACATTTTACATTTACATTACATGTACATTGAGGTATTAGCTTATCAAGAATGACTGAGTACATAGTGTCAGAAACTGACTAAGATTAGAAGCAACGAATGACAAGGAGTGAATGGTTCAAAGCCCTTAACAATTTACAATCTGTAACTCCAAAATGGTATTTAAAGTGACTGTATGTAACTTTTAAATGTTTCTGAAACTGTGTGACTTTTCATATGATGGGATTGTAAATGATTAAAAACCAAGTCTGAATTGGCCCTCAGGTATGGAATATGTCTATTTCATTCATTCATAACAAACATTAAATTACGTCCCCCCCCCTTCCATTTAGCACCCGGTTTTTATTTCTTTTCTGTAGTTATGACAGAGTCATCATAGAGAAAATCTACAAACATACCTCAAGCTGTACTTGCTGTCCTGATTCCTGGTCTCCAGATCATTAATCTAAAATCACCTATAAATAAAATTGAATTGAATTGAATCATTGTGATCTTTGACATCAAAGATATCAGTGTTGCAGCCGCCAAGAATGTGGAGTCCTTTGCAGTAGTACTTTTGAATGGTGAATTGAATCAGAAATGGACTGCATTTATATTATCAGGGTGCGATTTAATAATAAGTTGAAAGTTTATTCATTAGATTTATCCCATCTTTTTTTCATTCAGAAGTTCAAAAGTAATATTAATGTTGATGATTTTGTTTGTGAATTACAACCTGAATCGTTCTCATTTATTCTAGGCCTACTGAAGTCTGGAGGGACATGTTGCCTAGATCTTCACAGTTAATTATATGGGTGATGTTAATAATTATTAACATATGCTTATATTTGGTTTATTAGATATAGACAATAACACCATTCAAATGTGTGGATTTACTTTCTCGCTCATATTATATTATGTGCCATTATTTTATTGTGGTTGTTATTAAGGCTTTTTTATTTTTTATAAATTAGCTTTTTTTTGCTTTATTTATTTATATCTTGCTGTTTTCTAGTTTCTGTTTTGTCTAGTTTCATCGCTTGATGGCACCATTGCCTGGTTTGTATTTGCCGCTGGATTTCAATAAAGTTTATTTAAGAAAACTACAATCCCATGATGCATTGCGTGTTCCGTTGCCAGGATACAGCAGCACCCAGTTGCCAGCTCCATGGTTGCTAGCTACGCTCGCTAACAGACATCGACGCAGACAAAGGCGTTCAGAGTGAACTCAGACAGAGAGACATTTAAAACGAAAGGAGAGTCAGTTTATCTTTGTAGGCGCTTGTATCCGTTAAAGCGTGTGTTTGTTGTCTCGGACGGTTTAAACGGTTTATTCGTTGTTAGATGCTAGCTGGGTGGCCAATGCTAGTCGCAGTCGGTCATAAAACCTGTAGCAGCAGTTAAACGGTTCACTCGGCATTTAGCTAGCTAAGTGCATCTAACGGGTAGACACATTTCTGTAACCTTAGTTGGTTTCACCCGGTAATCCGTTAGCGTCCTATGGAGCGGGCTGGCCGGGGGAAAGACACCAGACTGCTGACGAACCAGCCGTACGACGAGAGCCTGGAGGTGAATGACCCTGATGAGGTAGCGAGCGTCTACAGTCCGCTTCCCCTCAGCCAGCGTCAGGTAACATCCACCGGCCATCACCGGTAACGTCCACGGCCTTACTGCCTGCCTCCAGGGCATTCAGGCAGACTCACCGCCCGCCCTATTGTGTGTGCGTGCGTGTGTGTGTGTGTGCGCGTGTGGATGGAGGATATACTTTGTGTGTGTCTCCGTGTGCGTGTGCATGTGTAGACCGAGGATATACTTTGTGTTTGTTTGTGTGTAGACGAGGATATACTTTGTTTGTGTGTGTGTAGATGGAGGTTATACTTTGTGTGTGTGTGTGTGTGTGTGTGTGTGTGTGCGTGTGTGTGTGTGTGTGTGTGTGTGTGTGTGTGTGTGTGTGTGTGTGTGTGTGTGTGGATGGAGGATATACTTTGTGTGTGTCTCCGTGTGCATGTGTGAGGATATACTTTGTGTTTGTGTGTGTAGATGGAGGATATACTTTGTGTGTGTGTGTGTGTGTGTGTGTGTGTGTGCATGCCAGCCCCTAGTTCTGAGGAAACATGTCGTTCAACGCGGAAACCGTAGCAAACTGGTTCACACCGTTTTGAGATTGAACGTGCCCCAGATGAAGATGATTCTTGTCTTTACAGCCAGAGTCCAGGAGAAGCAAGAAGGGGCGAGGCCTGATGTCGGCCAACAGTGACGAGTTTACTGAGGACCGCAAGCCTCAGAGGCCCAACGAGCCCGCTGGCGGCCTGCCTGGCGTCAGTCCGAACGGAGAGGACGAGGAGGAGGAAGAAGAAGAAGAAGAAGAGGAGGAGGAGGACTCCGATGAAGATGACTCAGACGATGATGATGAGCTGGGCGAGGCCCCCGAGGGCGCGTACAACCCCGCCGACTACGCCAACCTGCCCGTCAGCACCGAGATCAAAGAGCTGTTCCAGTACATCACACGGTAAACACTTTGCAATAGAAACGCACAGCTGAAGGAAAACATGATCAGTGTTTTCCCTAGCTTTGTGGAAGACTTAGGTGGCCATATTTTGCAGGGGGGGGGGGTTTCAACAACAAAAAAATAATACAATTTCTCCATTCATTTTGTGTCTCTCTTTGGGATTTTCTGTCTCTTTGTAATCGTGTTGTGTCTCTTTTTGGTCATTTGTGTGAAAAAAGACACTTGCCACCAGGCCAAACAACTTCTCTGGGGGAAACCATGAACACCCAAATAAAAGACTGTTGTCTGTTGTCTCCCCTCAGCTACAGCCCTCAGCCCATCGAGCTGGAGCACAGCCTGAAGCCCTTCATCCCAGAATTCATCCCAGCTGTCGGTGACATCGATGCCTTCCTGAAGGTACCGACACAAACCGTCTGCTCGTTCATTAGAGCTGCAGAAACGGCACATACACAAAGTCAACCTGTTTGAGTCTCATTGTTATTAGTGCGTTTTTCATTTGGTCATTTGACCCAAAACGAAATTAAGTTAAATCTTAAAAGTGGCGCTTCCTTCCTTCCTTCCTAAATGCTTTTAAACAAAAGTTTGACTCGCGTACATTCACAGAAAGAATGTTGCATTTTGGCGAGAGTTATGCTTTAATTTGTCCATCCTTTACATTATCTTTTTAGTTTTTATTCGTCACAGTTTTCAAATGTTACTTTCTTTTTTAGTTTTAGTCTCTTTTTCATTGTGAAAAAAACACTGTATTACACCTGACCAAGTTCTACTGGTAGTAGTCCTGAAAATGCTCCCTGTTGTGTAGTGGCTTTGAATGATGACCAAAAACGCTTGCCTTTTACTGTTCAATATGTCGCAGTTTTACAAACAAGAAAGTGAACAAACGTAAGCATGGCGGACATTTTGCATCTAGCGTCTCACATTCATCTCATCACAAGCTAGCGAGAGTACACAACGGACAACTTCCGTGTAGGCTACATCAAAATAAAAAGCACTTCCTGTGACGGTTAGAAGTAAAACTGAATCACTGTTAAACGAATAAGGTTGTGTACCTTTTCACATATTAGCTGTAAATCAAGTACTGTAAATAATGTGAATAGTGAGTTTCAACCACACTTTACTTTAATATTTCCTTTTAGACTGAACTCAACAACATGAATTGCTTATTCAAGTGCTTGAAACAAACATTTCACAACACCCCCTTCATCTTTGGGACCCGTGACCTGACTGTGTCCCGTGTGGCGTTCAGGTGCCGAGGCCGGACGGTAAAGCGGACGATCTGGGTATGCTGTGTCTGGACGAGCCCAGCGTGAAACAGTCGGACCCCACGGTGCTGTCGCTGTGGCTGTCAGAGGAGACCAAGCAGCACGGAGCCAGCGAGGTACTGATGGTCATCATCAACCTGTAACACACACACACACACACACATACCTGCTTGACTCGCCTCGACTCTACTCGCCTTTTTGTTTTTCCATTATGAAAAAAAAGTACCTGGTACCTGCTAACAGGTACTTTTTTTAAGTATCGCCTCCGTCAAGGTTCCAAGCGAGCTGTTGCCGTTATTTTGTCACTTACTCGGAGCAGTAGGCTAGTTGGAGCCGGTTACCTCCAGGATCTGTGCTAGGCTAAGCTAACGGTGGAGCCGTCAGACAATTACGACACGCACGGAGATGAGAAGGGTATGTATCGACTTGTCTAACTCTCGGGGTTACGGTGAATAAGATAATGTCCCAATAAGTCGGCGTGTTCCTTTAAAGTGGACCTATTATTATATAGCATTTTTAGATTCATACTTGTATTTTGGGTTTCTACTAGAACATGTTTACATGCTTTAATGTTCTAATTTTTCCATGGCTGCTGCTCCTGTATGAGACGCTCTGTTGGAGTGCCTGTCTCTTTAAGCCCCTCTTTTTTTGTATAATTTACTGTATTATCGCTCTCTCTCTCTCTCTCTCTCTCTCTGCTCTCTCACCTCCAGTTGAAGAAGGTGACAAGTGTAGCCAGTCCTCAGTCCAACCCTCGGGCGGTGGACAGCTGGGTGGAGAGCATCAGCGCCCTGCACCGCTCCAAACCCCCGGCCAGCGTGCAGTACAGCCGCACGATGCCGGACATCGACAGCCTGATGCAGGAGTGGCCCGCCGAGCTGGAAGAGCTGCTGGGCCGCCTGCAGCTGCCGCCCGCCCGCCTGAACTGCAGCCTGGCCGAATACACCGACGCCATCTGCAGCCTGCTGGACATCCCCGTTTACAGCAGCCGGATCCAGTCTCTGCACCTGCTGTTCAGCCTCTACCTGGAGTTCAGAGACTCGCAGCACTTCACGCGCAGAGCTTAGGAAGAGGCTGGAGGATGGACATCAGAGGGACACACCTGAGAAGATGCAGGAAGAACTGAAAGCTGACATCTTGATTTAAAGTCTTTATTCTGGCTGTCACAGACAGGGTTCAAAATGTACTTTTTCATCCACCAAATGGCTAGTGAATGTGCAAATTTTACCAGCCGCTCAATAGATTACTTGTTTTTTTTGGCTGGTGAGTGAGAGAAATCTTCCAGCCCATTGCATATTTTAGCAGCATTTGGCTGGTAAAGTGTGCTAATTTTGAACCCTGGTCCCAGCAGTTGTTTATTGGTTCAGAAACTCTGGGATCATAAGTGAGACGACATTCTCAGTTTGTGTTCTGTTTTCCTTTTATACTGTCAAACTTTCAAATATATATATATATATATATATATATATATATATATATATATATATATATATATAATATTATATAAAATACCATATACAACGGCTATGGCGTCTAATTCCTTTGCACAATAGCTATCACTAAGGTTAGACCAACAAACTGATTGCTAATGTAACGGAGGGAAGCCGTTATTTTCATGATTACATATTGCTTACTAAAGGACGAGTATGAAGGTATTTTCACGTTGTGGTATTAGTACTTTCAGCAGACTGATGATTCTCTATGGTTTAAAATCATGGATGTATGAATTGCAAATACAGAAAATACGTTGGGCTTTAAGGGTGTGCCTGGGGGCAGTTAGAACATCACCAGTGCCATTAGAGCTCCATCGACGTCAACTGAGGGCAAATTACTGGATACATTTGAAGGGACATGAAGAGGCTCATCCAGCAAAAAGTGTACTACAGAACTGCTGGGGGAGAGAGAGAGAGAGAGAGAGCACTGAAATTGAGCTTTGGTTGGGTGGGGGAATGCAGTGGCAAGAGACATAGGAGTGCATGGACTTGAGTTTGCTCAAACTGTAATATGGCCTGTGGTGCTTGTGTGGCTGTTAGAGGATATTATAGTGGATGTGGAATTGCTTACCCCTCATGTTGTGCTCGGGTCAAATTTTACCTGTTTTCAAAGTTCTTTTATGACAGAAAATATGGGACGCTGAAAATGTAAAAAAACTAAAAACACTGAAAGAAGACCTACAAACATTAGAAAAAGCATAAAAAAGGGCCCAAAACATTGAAAAGGCACACAAATGTTGGGAAAAAGCCATACAAATGTTGAAAAAAAGTGACCATAGCATTGAAAAAAGCAACTTAAACAACAAAAGTTTGTTTTCATGGTGGAAGGGAAGACAACACAATGGTTAAAATCAAGGAGAGGAAGGAGAGTAGATCTGGTGAGTGAATTTTATGAATATGAAGAAATCTTCACAGATGGATCAAAGGATCCAGAAACAGGAAACACTGGATCTGCTATTGTAGTCCCAAGTTACAGTGGAGCTACAGTGGGTATAGAAAAGAATCCCCCCCCTTTAAAATAATCACATTGTATTGTTTTGCAGCCTGAAATGAAGACAGACACAGTTTTTGTTTCATTCAGCTGTATTTACTCAGTACAACTTATAACCTCCAAGTGAAAGATATAACACCAACATGTCAGAAAAAAATAAACAAACATAATCACTGAGTTGGAAAAAGGATCACCCCCTTGTTTCAGTCTTTTGTTGAACCACCTTTTGCTTTAATTACAGCCTTTAGTCTGTTGGGATATGTCCCTAACTTTGCACGTCTAGACGTTGCAATATTTGACCACTCTTCTTTGCAGAACTGCTCAAGTTCAGTTAAATTTGATGGTGACCGTTTGTGGACTGCTGTCTTCAAGTCATTCCACAGATTTTCAATGTGGTTTAAGTCTGGGCTGTGACTAGGACATGCAAGGACATTCACCTTTTTCTCCTTCAGCCACTGTGTGGTCAGTTTTGCTGTGTCATTGTCATGTTGGAAGGTAAATCTTCTTCCCATTGACAACGTTCTGGCAGAGAACAGCAGATTTTCCTCAAGAATTTGACAGTATGTTGCCCCATCCATTTTTTACTTCTATCCTGACAAGTGCTCCAGTCCCTGCTGCAGAAAAACAACCCCATAACATGATATTACCACCTCCATGCTTTACTGTAGGAATGGTGTTATTTGGATGGTGAGCTGTATTGGATTTTCGCCAGACATATCATTTGGCGTTGAGGCCAAATAATTCAATTTTAGTCTCATCTGACCATAACACCTTTTTCCACGTGGCCTTAGAATCTTCAAGGTGCATTTTGGCAAAGCTCAGTCGTGACTGCATGTGGCCTTTCCTGAGGAGTGGCTTTTTTCTTGCAACCCTCCCATACAAGCCACATTTGTGGAGAATTTGTGATATTGTCACATGCACACAATGACCACTCTGTCATGAATTCCTGCAACTGCTTCAGAGTTGCTGTAGGCCTCTTGGTAGCCTCTCTGACCAGTTTCCTCCTGGCTCTTTCATCCAGTTTGGAGCGACGTCCTGACCCAGGGAGAGTCTGTGTTGTACCAAATACCTTCCACTTCTTAATAATAGACTTCACTGTGCTTCTAGGCACTGATAAAGCCTTTGGAATGTTTTTGTATCCATCTCCTGACTTGTGCCTGTCCACAACTTTATCCCGGAGATCTTTTGACAATGCCTTGCCACCCATAGTTGATTGTTTTCTTCAGTTGCGCTACCAAGGACTGAAATGCTTCAGGAAAAGCTTGTTTCATGCTGAGCTAATCAAAATGACAAGCTGATCACAGCTGAAAGTCAGTTGGCTTTGTGTGCTATTTAGAAGGTGATTAACTACACCTGGTTGGGTTTACAAGTCATTTTTAGGAGGGGGGTGATTCTTTTTCCAACTCAGTGATTCTGTTTTTTAATTTGTAATTAATTCTTTCTGACAAGTTGGTATTATATCTTTCATTTGGATGTTATAAGTTGTAAATACAGCTGAATAAAACAAAAAATGTTTTTGTCCGTTTTCATTTCAGGCCGCATAAGCAACAAAATGATTATTTTAAAGGGGGGTGATTCTTTTCTATACCCACTGTATATGCTATACTGATGGCTCTGGAATGGGGGGGAGAATACAGACCAAAGAAGGCCCTAGTCTGTGTAGTGACTCTATCTGCCCTGTACAGTCTAAGATCATTGTTATAGGGGGGCGGTGTTATTGTTGTATATGTATGTGGGTTCCTGCTCACATAGGCATTTTGGGTAATGAGAGGGTGGACAAGCTAGTCAAGCAAGCGGTGAGGGGACACAGTTATTAAATTACCAAAAACAGAAGGAAAGAGCATTGTGTGGAAGGAAATAAAACATGGCAACAGCCCTGGGAACAATAACAAAAGGCAAGACATAACATCCAAATTAGTGTTGGCAATGTAAGGAGAGGAGGGGGAAATAGGAAAGAGGAGATGGTCATCACCAGACTGACAATTGGGCATGCTTATTTGAATAATACGCTTTTCATCATAGGGAAACATCCAACAGGGTTGTGTAATAGAAACTGTGCAACATGTTTCAACTAAATGTAGGAAATATTTGTTAGAGAGAAGGATCATGATGGAGGGAATGAGAAGAGCAGGATTGAGGGGAACTGGATTGGGAAACATACTGGAATGTGGAGGAGGTGAACAAGGCAGGAGACATCTGATTATGCAACTGTAGGTGAAATGTGACACCAGTAGTTAGTTAGTAGCAATGGATGCAAACCACCATTAAAATACACAAGAAGAAGAAGACAGGAAAAAGAAGAAGGCTTCAAAAACTTAGAGCACCCAGAATAGAGCTCAACAGTCCCACCCACAGCGGGTTCCGGAAGTAAAAATCCAATGCAATTTCTCCATTGCCAATTTGAGTATAAACCATAAAAAAGTAACCGTCGATGTTAGACTTAAAACCAGCTACGACATGACTAAGTGATTGTATATACTCATAATGACGCCAAAAGTTCATGGGGTACTAACCTTGTTTTGAGATGAATGTCTTTTAAAGATTATTATTTTGGGCCTTTATTTTCACTTGAGAGATGAAGACATGAAAGGGGGGAGAGAGAGAGGGGGAATGACATGCAACAACGGGCCGCAGGTTGGAATTGAACCCACAGCCGCTGCATCAAGGAGCAAACCTCTGTATATGTGCGCCTGCTCTACTGAGCTAACCCGGCCACAGATGAATGTCTTTTATTCGCGATGTTTTGGATAAGTACTTCATTACCCACAATCCTGAATTATCCCACAGTGATGCCTCTGATTGGTGGAACTCATACTGGTGAGGAGGGGGAGCTGCCAAGGGGCCAGGCTTCTCTCCTCAGTGATGCCTCCTATGGCGCCATTTTGATGCTAATAAGCCATCACCCCTGTTAGCATCCCATTCACTGCCATTCATTTTGGCGTCACTTTGACAGCCAATAACTTTACATCTGAAGCGTTTCAAGACTTCATTTGTCCGTCGTTTATTTCTAAAGAAACACAACAATGTATTAAAGGCTCCATTACCTTGTACCTCACGTTATGGCTCCATAGAGACGTTTTTATAAAAATAGGCTAACGATTGTGTCATAACCATGCAACTTACTGTCGCATAGTACAGGAATTACCGTATAGTACAGGAGAAGCTCGCAGGCAGTTTCAACGTACATTAGCTGTTTAGTTTAATTACTAATGTTAACTAGCATTTAAGTTAGCAATAATTAGCCTGTGCCTATGTTATCTCCTTACATATACCTACGCTCTCCGTCTCTGCAAGATTGGGAATGATTGAGATTTCTCTTGGCACAGCTACCAGAAGACTTACAACTTGCAGACACGTTGGTCACGTCACATCTACGGCGGGAAGCTCAGTTTGCAGCTGTGCAGTAACGCTTGTCACTGCGCGATCTGAGTCTCAACGCGATCTGAGTCGCGTCGAGTTGCGCATGCTCAGATTTAAATAATTTACGGCATAACGACAATAACAGGAGATGGGAACAGCAATAATCGGAGATATGGAAGATGGAAATGGCAGTAATGTATTATTTAGCGTAATGCATCACATGTTCACGGCATGATCCCTCACGTCAGTTAATAAAAAATAAAAAAGTAAGTGAAAATGGAGCTACATGACCAAGTTTGTTCACTGCTGGCTACAAGTTAGCAATCAAACACAACAACGGCTGTTATTTGAATGGTGTTATGAGCTAACGTTAGCAATCAAACCATCATAGATAGCATTTGATAACTAAAACGTTTTTGAAATGATTTCCACCTTCTATATCTTCGATTATTGCTGTTCCCATCTTCCGTTATTGTCGTTATGCCGTAAATTGTTTAAATCTGAGCATGCGCAACTCGACGCGACTCAGATAGCGTTGAGACTCACATCGCGCAGTGACAACGCTCAACCATCACCGGAAAAGTGCTGGTAATAGACTTCACTTGTCTCCGTCAAAAACAGCGGAGTGACTGGGTCCATATTAGGCTCGTTCGAGATGAGCCAGATCTGCGCAGAATCGATCACCGGCGATCGCCGCCCGTTGCATGCCGGTTAGATTTGTGTCCGACTTGATCCCGACTTGCTCTGACGTCATGCATACGTAGCAACGATAATCTCACGAGAGCAAGGCGGCCGCAGGTTTGAGACGCAGGCAGCGCAGTTGCTTTTCACCGACTGCAAGACCCAGGCGGACACAAGGCATGCTGGGAAACGCTGGCCTCTCAGCTGATCTAACAGCTGATTGGTTCAGAATCGACAACATGATGACGTTTTATATAAACTTTTTATTGATTTTGAATCAGAGGGATTTTAACTGCTGTGTGTCTGATTGAAAGGCTTATTCTGTACAAATCACATGCTGTGTGACTGACAGTTATGTTTGGAAGTCAGAGAGACTAAATCTGTTCAGATTAGGACCATCTACAGTCTGTTGTTAATCAAAATCAGCAACAGATCACATGTAGAGCATTTTGAGAGCTACTCTGTCATAATAAAAACATCTGGAGACTGTGTACAGGCTGATATATGGGTCTGATAACATTATATTAAATCAGAATCGGACCAAAGTGTTTCTGTGACTTCCTGTTCAGCCTGCAGGCTGCTGGATGCGGCTGGAAACTGTCCGACTTCACAGCGGACTTTTGTCACCGCCCCCGCTGCTGCCGCCTGCTCTCGTCTACTTTACAGGCGAGGAGCAGTTCATCTTGAACGAGCCTATTATATATAGGTCTATGGGAGCTGCCTGCACGATCCGTCATGCACATGCGTAAGATGATTTTCCGAGGATCTACGACACTTCACAAATCACGACCTGTTCCACACTTCGGCCGACAAGCTAACGTTAGTTTAGCTAACAGCTAATTAGGCTAACCGCTAGCTAACAGCTTGATTCATATCAAGCTCAAATAACATTAACTCAAACTAAACACTGGGGAAAACAGGCTACAGCTGATGTAAAGAATGTTATATATTTTATATATTCTTTTCAGGTTTTATTTTGAGGGTCTTTTAAAGTTATTACATGCTGTCTAAGCTAGCAGTTAGCTGAATTAGCTGTTAGCTAAACTAACGCTAGCTTCCTTTATTCAGTGGTGCGCGGTGGTTTGTAGGATGAGTAGTTTCTTTGCTCAATATTGAAAATATGTACACAGTCTTGTACCTTTGACTTTTGGGGGATTTTCTGTTCGTTTTTTCACTCGAAATGACACGTATGAGTCACGTCGTAGCTGGTTAGCCTAAGGCATAGTCTAAAACTCTTACTATACAGATTCTTCCAGACGTCAATGGGAAAAATGAATGGGAAATTTACTTCCGGAGCTCTATACGGAATGAGTTAAGTCGTCAGGCAGACACGGAGGAGACCTGCTGGACTTCAGAGACCGACCGGGACCACTACAAGAAAGGAAATGGAGGAGGACAACCAGAACCCGGAGTAGCAGAGCAACAGCGTTCCCGAAAGACAAGCCACAGACTTGTTCTCCGGCACCAATAATGTTCAGGTCAGTGTTTGAGGCTGAAGACACCAAGAAGAACCTCAAAGGTTCCGGTGTATCATCCGTTCACTCTGCTGTTAGAGATCAAATGTGGAAAAAGGAACTTTTAAAAACTGCTCCAGGTTGACGCGTTTTATGTCTCCTTGTTTCCTGCTTTCATCTTGACTCAAACTAACAAAATACTTTGTTTGCTTTGTTGTCGAGAGCCAGCGAGCGGAACAAACTGAGACATAGAGGTTTACCTCCAAAACTTACAAACAAAACATGTTTTTACAAATGTATCACAAAACATGATTATAGCCTTAACTATCAAGATTCTCAATAACAGGAGTCCAAACTTTACACCATAAACTCTAAAAAAAAAAAAAAAAAAACTCATTCAAATCGCTTGAGGAATGTAAACATATAGTGCTTTTTATCTAGGAAAAACGTAGTTTACTGGTCCAATATGGCAGCAACGTGCTCCGCTTTTCTCGACCAACAGTAACAGTAGTTGCATAATGTAAATTAATCTTAAACTGACTGGATTTAATTCTCCACAGGGTTTCTGCTGGGTCTTAAAGTCTAAAATAAGAAGAATTGTGAATTGCGTACTAGGTCTTAAATAATTTTAAACAGGTCTTCCATCCATCCATCCATCCATCGTCGTCCGCTTATCCGTGGTCGGGTCGCGGGGGGAGCAGCTCCAGCAGGGGACCCCAAACTTCCCTTTCCCGAGCCACATTAACCAGCTCTGACTGGGGGATCCCGAGGCGTTCCCAGGCTAGGTTGGAGATGTAATCCCTCCACCTAGTCCTGGGTCTTCCCCGAGGCCTCCTCCCAGCTGGACGTGCCTGGAACACCTCCCTAGGGAGGCGCCCAGGGGGCATCCTTACCAGATGCCCGAACCACCTCAACTGGCTCCTTTCGACGTGAAGGAGCAGCGGCTCTACTCCGAGCTCCTCACGGATGACTGAGCTTCTCACCCTATCTCTAAGGGAGACGCCAGCCACCCTCCTGAGGAAACCCATTTCGGCCGCTTGTACCCTGGATCTCGTTCTTTCGGTCATGACCCAACCTTCATGACCATAGGTGAGGGTAGGAACGAAAACTGACCGGTAGATCGAGAGCTTTGTCTTCTGGCTCAGCTCTCTTTTCGTCACAATGGTGCGATAAACTGAATGTAATACCGCCCACGCTGCGCCGATTCTCCGACCAATCTCCCGCTCCATTGTCCCCTCACTCGCGAACAAGACCCCAAGGTACTTAAACTCCTTCACTTGGGGTAAGGACTCATTCCCTACCTGGAGAAGGCACTCCATCGGTTTCCTGCTGAGAACCATGGCCTCAGATTTAGAGGTGCTGATCCTCATCCCAGCCGCTTCACACTCGGCTGCAAACCGATCCAGTGAGTGCTGAAGGTCTTCATTTTCCTATTTCCATGCAACTCTACCAATAATGCTCTTTTTTAAAAATTTGTTGTAGTTTTTTCTTTCGCCAGTCCATATGACTACAAATGAGACCAACATGCAACTTATATTGCAGCCAATCAGCTTTTGTGTTATTGGCGCAAGTCTCTTCCTGATTGTACCACAAATATGAAACAGATTTTATTCTTCAGCTATAGGGTGTGACGGGTGCAGGGAATAGTTGGACACAGATGCAGGGAACAAGCAGGCAGGCAGGCAAGAGCTGAAGGGGATTTATTGAAGTAAAAAAAACAAGGTACTCAAAGAGAAAGTCCTGAGAGGAGGAAAAAGTCACTGGGGCACAGGGAACAGAGAGCACTGGGGGCACAGGGAACCGAGAGCCCTGGGGGCACAGGGAACCATAGAGGGCCCGGAGAGGCCCGGGGGAAACAGAGGGCCGGAGTGGCCCGGGGGAAACAGAGGGCCGGAGAGGCCTGGGGGGAAAACAGAGGACTGGAGAGGCCTGGGGGGAAAACAGAGGCCACAAGGGACAGGGAGCAGAGAGACTCCAGGACTGAGAACAGAGAGAGGCCTCTGCAACAGGGGGTTGAGGGCGCTCGGGACTCAGGGACCGGGAACTGGGGAGTGAGGGGAACTGTGGAACTGGGGACCGAGGGTACATGGAACTGGACAGACTTGGACGGGACCGACTCAGACAAAACAGACAGACAGACTTAGACGGGACTGACTCAGACAAAACAGACACCGACGGGATAGACGCAGACTCAGACGGAACAGATGCAGACTCGGACGGAACAGACTCAGACAGGGTAGACTCGGATAGGGCAGACCCAGACAGAACACACAAAGACATGGACGGGACACATACAGACACAGACGGGACCGATTCAGACAAAACAGACTGGGACAGAACAGACGCGGACAGAACTGACTTGGACCGGACAAATTCAGACGCAGACGGGACTGACGTAGACGGGACAGACATAGACGGGAAGGACATAGACGGGACAGACGGGACAGACACAGATGGGACAGACTCGGACTTAGGGGCAGGGAAAGTAACAGGGACACGTTGGGAAAACAGAAAACATGAACCCAACTAAATACAGAAACTTGACAACACTAAATGCAAGGGGGAACAGAACACAGGAACTAACAGAACATACACAATCAGAATAAACAACAAAAAGCAGGAAACAGCAACAGAAATATACACAATTCCAACTGAAATGTCCAAAACCACAACATAGGGAAGTGAAAGTTGTGATAAAGGTCTTACATAATAGTCTTAAAGGACAAATCCGGTGCAAAATGAACCTAGGGGTTAATAACACATGTGTACCGAGTCGACCGTTCTCTGGGATATGTTTTCATGCTAATCGAATATGACCAGTTTTATTGCAAACCGCTAATTAGCTTATAATGCTAGTTGTCGGGGCACGAGGAAAGTAAAAAGAAATCTCTATTTCTATACCACTAACAAGGCTCAAAATAGCACCACACTTCCACGGTAGCAAAATGACGGTCCCTACATGTAAACCGAAGCATTGAGAACTTTGTAAGTTTACAAACAGTTTATTAAAAAGATAGATTATATTGTATACAGGCAGGCGCCACCTTGGGAAAACAGTTATGACCAGTCGAACGATGAACGCTGTGCTTGAGCTATCTTACTGGTTACAGTGTTCGTTGTGTTTGGTTTAAAGAGATGCCATTAAACAGAGCACATTTTCCTCCCATCCCCGAATGCTATGTGGAGTAGAACAAGACCCCGAGGTATTTAAACTCCTTCACTTCTCCTCACTTTGCCAGACCCTCCTCCAAAGTGCGCTGAAGGAGGGTCTGGCAAAGTGAGGAGAAGTGAAGGAGTTTAAATACCTCGGGGTCTTGTTCGCGAGTGAGGGGACAATGGAGCGGGAGATTGGTCAGAGAATCGGCGCAGCGGGGGTGGTATTACATTCAGTTTATCGCACCGTTGTGACGAAAAGAGAGCAGAGCCAGAAGGCAAAGCTCTCAATCTACCAGTCAGTTTTCATTCCTACCCTCACCTATGGTCATGAAGGCTGGGTCATGACTGAAAGAACAAGATCCAGGGTACAAGCGGCTGAAATGGGTTTCCTCAGGAGGGTGGCTGGCGTCTCCCTTAGAGATAGGGTGAGAAGCTCAGTCATCCGTGAGGAGCTCGGAGTAGAGCCGCTGCTCCTTCACGTCGAAAGGAGCCAGTTGAGGTGGTTCGGCCATCTGGTAAGGGTTGGGCATCGTTTTGATTTGAACGATTCTGATTCCGATTCTTCCTTTCGATTTCGGTTCTTTTTGATTCTCGATTCCAATTCTTTGAGGGGTGGAGTCAAAACATGTCGCAGGCTCATTTCACAGAGGAACATTTTATTTTGATTCAATAATGAGTTTTAGTTTTGGGAGCTGCAGCCCATGTGGGAGAAAATTAGGAATGCCTCTGCACCAGACCAAAAACCAGATTTATAATTATGCAGTACTTACACCCTGGTCTGGACTCTCTGGACATGTATAAACTAACTCAATGCATTAAAAACTGTTCTTGTTCAGAAATATGTGCATGGTAACGGCAATAGGTAGTGGTTATGACCATATCAGTGACTATGTAGCTAACTATATGGAAACGGGCAGAATTGTGTATGTGCCTTGTACAGTAATAGCGTTACTGAAGGCTAGCTGTAGCCTCGCGCTGTCCCATACAGGAAAAGGTAAACAGTGTGTATATCGCAGCGTGTGTGAAGAGTGAAGAGCGGAGGTGTTCACAAGGGAAGGAAGGAAATAAACTACAATTTTCCGCTGCGAAAGGAATGAACGGTGTTCTGGAGGACATCCACCAAACCAGCGGGCGCTCGGATTGCTGTTGGCCCCGGCAAGCGAGGAGGGCGGGGAGGAACGCCGGGGACGCCGACTGGGTTTGCTAGCCTGGCTAAGGAAACTAACACACAGATCGCCAAAACAAAGACTCCTACTCACCAACGGCAGATGGATAACACACAAAATGGATATATATATATATATATGCTACAAATACACACGGAACTGCTGTGTGAGGATTATCACAGAAGCCTGCCTGGCTGAACACACTCCCTCCCGGACGGCAGCTACCAGCTAGCACGGCGAGCTAGTAACCGGCAGGAGGTACGAGTTGAAAACGCATCGTAAGAGCCCTGTTAATGTTGCATAAACATTTTAATTGCATTTTGTGTCTGTTAAGACGCACAAAGGCACTCTTTAGCTTATGCCCCCAAAACTACAGTTTACCTAACTGGGAGCTCTGGGCATTAGCTGCAGCAACTCCAGTTTGCTAGGACCGATTCTGTTTGTTTCTTTTGCTATCGACAGTGCTCACATTAATCCGGTGGCCACTATGGAAACCAAAACTTGCGCGTTTGGAACCTATGATCGGAATCGAAAACAAATTTTCTAAACAATTCCAATGGCATCGTTATATTTTAAACGGTTCCAAGTTGGAACCGGTTCTCGGTGCCCAACCCTAGTAAGGATGGCCCCTGGGCGCTGGCATGGCCCCCTGGGTTCCAGGCATGTCCAGCTGGGAGGAGGCCTTGGGGAAGACCCAGGACTAGGTGGAGGGATTATATCTCCAACCTGGCCTGGGAACGCCTCGGGATCCCCCAGTCGGAGCTGGTTAATGTGGCTCGGGAAAGGGAAGTTTGGGGGCTGGAGCTGCTCCCCCCGCGACCCGACACCAGATAAGCGGACGAAGATGGATGGATGTTGCTATGGTTATGTGATTCGGCACCGCTAGGTCATTTTGTTGTAAGCCAGTCCAAATGTATCCCTATGTGAACTTGACAGAAAATGTAACATGTGTAAGAGCTGCAAAGATGGCACCCAGCTAGTGCGTACTGGAGCATTAGCGTTATGAACGGTCATACTATCTTTACCTTTATCAAAATGCCTGAAAACGACACCAGGCTTCTTTCGATGTCGATACAATGTTTTGTATAGCTCGCTCCACATCCCACTGACATGCCACTAACTCTCTCTCTGTTTCTCTCTGTCACTATAGAAACGTGGAGGGCAAGAGGCAAATTTCAAGTCTCATCAGGGACTTCAGACTGGAGCGAAACCATACAGCTGTAACCACTGTGAGAAAGTGTTCAAAAAGACGAGTCACCTGAAAAACCATCAAAGCGTTCACACTGGAGACAAACTGTACTGATGTGACCAATGTGGTAAAGGTTTTGCGAGAGCAGGGTCCTTAAAAGTCCATTATGGCATACACACTGAAGCCAAACCATATACCTGTGACCAATGTGGGGCATCCTTCCTACACAAGTGTCACTTCAAAACTTACCAGTACATTCACACCGGAGAGAAACATTACAACTGTGACCAATGTGAGAACGTTTTCACCACTAGAGGTGACCTAAAAAACCATCAGCGCATTCACAAGGGGTATAAACCGCACAAGTGTGAGCACTGCGGGGCAGCTTTCACAAGGCGAAGTCCGCACTGGTGTGACATCTGTGGGAAACTCTTTGCCCGGGAATTTTCTCTTAGGCGTCCACCGACGTACTCACACTGGAGAGAAACCATACGTGTGTGACTTCTGCGACAAGGCTTTTAGTACATCAGGGGCCCTGGCATCCCACCAACGTGTTCACACTGCAGATAAACCGTACAGCTGCGACCAATGTGACAAAACTTTCACCAATCAAGGTAACCTAGAAGTCCACCGACGTGTTCAGACGGGAGAGAAGCTGTACTGGTGTGAAGAATGTGGGAAAACCTTTAGTTCAGGGAGTACCCTTAATGGCCACCAACACAGTCACAAAAAGAAACAAGAGCCCAAAACGACAGTTGGCAACATTAAACATTATTGCTAAGGCCATATGGTCAAAATTAAATGATTTATTAATGATGTAATAACAAAAACTTATAACAATAACTTATTTTACCAGTACATAAATTGCTGGTAAACGACACCGTTTAACTTAAGCTGTCAGCATTTTAACCATGTTTAATCCAGCTACTAGCTAATGGTATTTTTTTATTGTGCATGTCTCAGGCTGTACCACCTAGTGTCATACAGTCTCTCCCCTGAGCTAGCTGCAACAGCCTGAAGTGTATGAAGTAAGATGTTAACAGTAAACAATAAGTAGGCTACCCCACATCATCTCCAGACTCCATCTGGAACTTGTAAACAAAATAAGACAATCAGCTGTGTAATCAATCATATGTGAATGCACAGAGCAGGGATGTTAAAAGAGCAGCTTTGGTTACACAGAGCAGGTGACAAGTTAGCTTCACATGCTACAGCTAACGGTGGAGCTAACAGCTAATGGCGGAGCTAACAACGGAGCAAATAGCAGAGCTAACAACTAGCTAACGGCGGAGCTAACAGCGAAGCAAACGGGCCTGGAGGCCATTTGTGGTCGAGGCAAGAAGGGATACAGCTACGTCACAGAGTTTTGTGATCCATTGCACCCCTGTTTGAGAGGAACAGGGAATTATATTGTAGGCCATTCTCTCATTGTTCATTATTAAAATGTGTGGTATAGTTGCATATGAAATGAATTGCTCCAAATATAGACAGTTTAAAACATGGCAACTGTATTGTCAATTTTGGCAACCAAAAGCTGATGCCTGAGTTTAAAAAGTTAGTGTTGAGCCCTTTTGATCCACCTGGATTGTTAACTTCTAAGAAATAAATGAACGTTGTAGTACTATGTTGTACTATTTTAATTTTGCAAACAAATTGATTTTATGATCTTTTGTTTTTATTCCTCTCAAAATATGCGTTTTATTTCAGTAATCAAGATTTCCAAACTCAATAACTTGTACAAATAACTTATACAATGAATGATTATTTTACCGTCCATTGATTTGAGTATTTCCTCCATGAATCCCTTTTTTCTGAGGAAATGTAATTTCCAAAGAAGGTTGTGGGATGGGATGTGGTCAAAAGCTCCAAAAAGAGATTATGTGAGCGTTGTTTGTTGTTGTGAGAATGACTTATTACAAATGTGTTCCCATTGCTTTTGTCTGCTTCATATATTTTCTATTTGGAATTGTTCAACATTATATTTACCTCCTTTTTATGTAATTTACCTGGCTTTTGTGGCCTTTATTTGAGAGGCCAGGAAAGTGGGGGGGAGGGGAATGGCATGCAGCAAAGGGCCGCGGGTCGGTCTTAAACCTGGGCTGCTGTGGTACGGGCTGAGCCTTGGTACATGGGGCGCCCCTCCTTTGTGTAATTTTCATTAAATAATCTTTGTGTTACACTTTATATTCACTGTTTTTATTTTCTATCACAAAATATGGTTTAAAATCTGTTGAGAATTGGACTCATCATTTGTTGTCTAACACTAGTATGAAATATTTGCATTATTGTAATGATTTATACATGAAGTGAAAACTTCATGATCATCAGTTAATCACAGAATAACAGGGTTTCTTTATTCAATAATGATGATTAGATGTTGTGTGTATTTCTGGCGGTCCTGTGACTCAGTTGAACTAATATGTTTTACACATGCTAGGTCAAGGTTCTAAATTATTAATTCTGTCTGGTTGCGCTTGATATGACTAGTATTATTCTCATTCACATCATGTTTATAAAGACTTTTAATCAGAATTCTACCTAACTGTATATGGAGTGTTGACCGGCTTTGAATTGTATACACAGGAATGTCATTTTTTGTATGTCAGTGCAATTCATATACATTATATAATGTATTGGCACCACTTCCTCACTCATTTAACAGAATAATGAAGAATACATTTGATTATGACATCAGTATCTTTTGTTTTAGTTACTTTTACCTCGTCTACACATAGTATTAAGGTAGGATCACACTCTCAGGTAGGGCTACACAATTATTGGCAATTTTATCAAAATCGCAGTATGAACTAGTGCAATATACTATATATATAATTGCAGGGGGGTGCAATATTTGTTAAAGGCAAAATATGTGTCAAACCATTCTAAAATAAAGTATTGTGCTGCAGAGACGTCCTGGCCTACAAATCCTGTCCTACAGACTAAAGATCTTGTTACAGATCCTTGCAAAATGTCATGGTTTTGGTGTTTTGTCTTATTTTGGTAGTCTGTTTTTGCATTTGGCTGTTTCCTGTTTTATTCTGTCTTGTTGTGTCGTGTTTTACTTCCTGTCTTTTGGTTTTTCCCGCTCTAGTGATTGCTTGATGTTTTCCACCTGTTTCCCAGCCCTTGTGTCACCTGCCTCTTGTTTCCTCGTTATCCTCTGTATTTAGTTGTGTTCCCCTTGTCCCGTGTTGGATCATTGTGTTCTGTTGCTGTGTGTTCTGTTTGCTTAGTGTTACCTGTTTGTTTATTTCCTGGCTGTGTGGATTACTTGGTCAGAGTAAGTTTGTTCCTGTCCTTAATAAATATCTTGAACTGCATTTGGGTCCAAAACCTTGCCTGCCTTCGCGCCAATCCTGACACAAACAAAATCACTCTTCAATTATTTTTTCTTTTTATGAAAATGAGAATAATGATACAAAAATGACCATTCCCTCCAATATCATGATTCATATCACAATCGCTGTATCAGTCAAAATAATTGCAATTAGATATTTTCCTAATACCGTGCAGCCCTACTCTCAGGACACATTGAGAATTGATCTCAAAAAACACATTTGGAGGTGATTTAGGCCCCATGTGTCCACATTCTAATAGCAGTGAGGAGTGTGTCTACATTAAAGACCGCCTTTACGTATGCTACTCATTCAAAGTATTCCTCATGTTACACAACTGTCTCTAATGGAAACAACAATCTTTGACATTGGTTCAGTATAAGGCAAGACCACTGCTGTCGGCAAGCTACAACGTAAGTTAATAGGGCAATTGTGCAGCTTATATTTATGTTTACAAAAGTGCTTCTTTTGCCACTGACAGGCTCAGATTAATATTCTAAGTGCCTGATAACAATATGGAAAGGATTTCTAAGGATGTCAACGTTTCTGTTAAAGAGTAAGATCCTTTTTTTAAACATAAAAACATGCGAAATTGCGTTCGCTAAAGCCACCAGAGTCCATGTAAAATATCAGTAATTTTAGCATCGTAAAATACTTTACACATACAACAAACCAGGTAGACATAGCAAAGTCAATCCATGTTTACATATTACATTGTTGTAAGAGCAGCATAGCAACTTTTGGGAACCTTTGAGGAACAGCTCAGTGTAGTGCATGTGTGTGCGTGGTCGAGAGAGAGACAGTGGATATCAGAGCAGACGTGTTTTGGTGTAGCAGAGAAGAACTTAGCAGGACTAGACTGAGCTAAAATGAGGACAGTATGAGAATAATGTGTTCATCAGGGACTTCAGACTTTAACAATAAAGCATGTAAGCATGTTCTAGTAGAAACCCAAAATTTGAAAACCCCAAAAGAATGAACCTGACAATGAGGATGATATGTCTCTGTTAAGGCTTAGGTGAAAAACACTTTTTAGATGTGGTCGGACTCCCTGTTATGAACTGGATTATTGGAAGCAACCCCAGTCTTAAAGGGGCCCTTTTGCTCTAGAATATCACACTTCTGTTAAAAGAGACAGATTTAATATAAACTGTCCAAATCTATGCAGCAGAGAGGGAGATATCCTGACTTAGTCCTTGGTGTGGGTCAAGTTTTAACAACACTCTTACATTACCCATAATGCAGACAGCTAAAATCTTGAACATTCTTGTACATTTGAATACTTGAACTTTGTACAATCCGTAAAAAAACACAGATGAAAATAATTCCACTCCAAAGGATTCCAACACCGGGACATATCACAGTCTGCAGCTCTAGAAACAAAGCAGATTAGCTGCACTTTGGCACACTGGCAGCCAAGACGACATTTTTACTGCCGTTAGCATGTACCTACATGTGACAATGTTAACACAGCAGTAGCTTCAGTAGTTTGTTCCTGCCTGGAGCACATGACCAATTCTAGAACGGAGTGTCTATTTGCACCCCCGGTACGAATAGCCTCGGCCACACAGCTGAGCTATTCACACCCTGTGACGTAATAACAAGGGCGCATGATGCCAGAACGACCCCACTCCCGCCCTATGTCCACAAAAAAAGTATCAACAGAGGTATATGTGCTATGTCAACCCTGTTACGAAATTAAGAAATTAATTTGTATCTGAAAATGTTTTAAAGTCATATTTAGATCAAATGTAATATATCATGAATGATAACTCCCCCCCCCCCCTTTTTTTTCAGTAAGAGTGTTTGCAAATGCAAAATGTTGAGGAGTATACTTATATCCTTATACCTTTTTCCCATGGGTGAATATACTAATTTATGTTTTGTGATTTCTCAGTATCTTTTAAGAAAAAAATATGAAAACAAAGTAATAATAACCCAATTATTTGAGTGGGACATTGTTCCAGTTTACTTAACATAAAAATAAGGTTATTTCACATTTGTCTTTTAATAATTTGTATTATTACAGAATTGAGAAAGTAAGAGGGTTGACAACAGCATCCCCATTTGGAAGACATATTTATTCTGGAGACAGATTTCAGTGGTTTTAGAATTGAAGACTATGGAAATAAATGATGATACTGCAGTTGTGTTATTCAAAACATGAATGATTTAGTTAATTTATTTGTTTCATAATAAAATCATTTATTGAACATGTTTGGCCTTAAAAGACTAAAAAGCATAAACATAACCGTAATATGCTATCCGCTGGGCTCTTCAAATGGGACTACTGGTCATGAACAACAGCAGAGCATTACAAATCTGGCCTGTGCACTCACTAGATTCACTGCAGTCTACTCAACAAGTTCAGACCAGATATATTTTCTTATTTCCATCTGATGTGTTATCATATTTAGAGGTGCAGGAATCAATCTGATGATGTTGTCAAACATGTACCAGATACTATCATTGTGAATCGGCCAGAAAAAGCTGTTCTTGCCAGCATGGCTCATACATTTGACTTGGACATATCCTAACAGAAAAAATCTGCAAAAACCGCCATTTTGAGTAAATCATTTTAGTGCCTTTGTAATATTGATGTATATTATATAAATAATTATGTATTAAATAAAAAATTCTAGTGTTGAACAATCATGTAGCATCCACTGAGAGGATTGACAGTAACAGGGTTGATAGTAACAGGGTTGACAAAAATATGTTATTGGCAGCCATTACTATCCATGTGGTGGACACCATGACACCACATGGTGGGCAGTCAAGAGAGGTTAGAATGCTGTTAAATATTTACATTTTAAATCAAATTACTTTGTAATGCATGATTTTATGGTAACGTGGTTGACAAAATTACCTTGTCCCCTTCTGTCAGACAGAGCAAAACTGTAAGAAAAGGAATTAAAAGAAAGCAACACTTGCTTGTCTTTTCACCATAGACAGTTAAAGAAATGGACAAAGTGACGCCATTGTTTTTGACGGAGACAAGTGAAGTCTATTAGAAGCACTTTTCCGGTGATGGTTGAGCGTTACTGAGCGTTACTGCGCAGCTGCAAACTGAGCTTGCCGACGTAGATGTGACGTGACCAACGTGTCTGAACGTTGTAAGTCTTCTGGTAGCTGTGCCAAGAGAAATCTCAATCATTCCCAATCTTGCAGAGACGGAGAGCGTAGGTATATTTAAGGAGATAACATAGGCACAGGCTAATTATTGATAACTAAAATGCTAGTTAACATTAGTAATTAAACTAAACAGCTAATGTACGTTGAAACTGCCTGCGAGCTTCTCCTGTACTGTACGGTAATTCCTCTACTATGCGACAGTAGGTCTCGTGGTTATGACACAATCGTTAGCCTATTTTTATAAAAACGTCTGCTATGGAGCCATAACGTGAGGTACAAGGTAATGGAGCCTTTTATACATTGTTGTGTTTCTTTAGAAATAAACAACGGACAAATCAAGTCTTTAAACGCTTCAGATGTAAAGTTATTGGCTGTCAAAGTGACGGCAAAATGAATGGGAGTCAATGGGATGCTAACGGGGGGGTGAGTGCTTGGAAGCATCAAAATGGCTTCGCTCTGTGGAGGCAGGCTAACCCCCTTGCTTTTCACCATCAACTTCCTGAAAGGCAGGTGACATCACTTCCTGGAAATGATGTAACTTTTGGCAAAGTTAATTTTCTCCAAGGGGGGCTTTATTCAAAAGTAACAGGGTTGACGACAACATGGGGACCAATGTAAAATGTTGATTTTTTTTTTCATCATTTAAAAAATATTGTGGATACAATTGTTTCATAAGTCATGAGCAAACACTTGAGGCTTTTTAGAAGTGTATTTATTTTTATGATAGTTTGACTTTTTTATCCTAAAACGCCAGTGATACTGGACAAATCATACCGAGGGACAAGTCCTCTCAATTACAGAGCAAACCAAGGGCAAACCAGTCAATCGGGATACAAACGGGGCTGCTGGACCTGTGGTGTTAACCAAAGATGGCTAGGTCAAGGGGATTACAGTGGACAAGGCCCATATATTCTATTGGATACCGAATACAGACCCCCCGGTTGGGGCTTACCGCTGGAAGATCTGTGAGTCCTCGGCCAGGGTTTTTTGATGCCTCCTTCCCCAGGGCGTCATGCGTGTAGGCCTGCAGCGGACCCATCACTGAGGAGTGTCCTCCTATTTGTACTTGTTGTGAATACGCAGGCCACAAGAAGTAATTAGGTTGTTTTGTTTACTCGTGACATGCTAACGGCAACAAAGGATTCCATTCACTATGCTAAGCTAGCAGCGGCTCCGCCGGACTTTGACAATGCATGCACTGAGACAAAATGCGTTTGCCCAAGATGAGTTTGCATAAGTTGAAAAATATTTTAACCTGAGCAAAACATGTACTCCAATCCTAAAGCTATATGACACTTCATCATGACAGTACAGAGAGAAAGAAAAATTACTCTCAAAGCCCCCAAAGATTATTTCTAGAAGACAAGAAATTGTCAGGTCAAGGCTAGACAAAAATGGGCCAGTTTAAAAATGTGGTAGGAGTTCAGCTGTCTGTTGGCACAAGTGAACCAAAATAAGTCAAATTAACCAAAAATAAGTGTACGTGAAAACCTGATTTTTAGCCCTGTGACAGGTTCTGTTTCTTTTTAATTTGACTTTAGTCTGAATCCCAGAGCTCATGTCCTACGTGACATTTACTTCTGTGGTTAATTTGTGTCTGAAGGGATGAGATGGAGTTTATTGAAACCCTTCATTTCTCATGAAAGTGGTACTTTCATAAAAATGTAGATTTATGGGGCATTGTGATTTAGGATTCAAGGACAACTTATTTGTGTTTCTGCCCATTTTATTGCACCACTCTCTTCCTGTTTAGATAGATATATAGATTTATGGATGAGACTGTCTGTTAGACACTCTGGCCAACGTGTTTCTCAAATAAAATAAATCCTTAACCCTTGTGTGGTGTTCGGGTCTGTGGGACCCATTTTTAATGTTTGCTAAAAGAAAAATGATGCTATTTATTATTTCTTCTAACTGAAACTCCTTGGCTCATCAACATAAAAAATTACTTTTTTTCAATGACTGCACACGGTACACACCCCCCCCCCCCCCCCCCCCCCCCACACACACACACACACCCCCACCCCCCTGCACATAACTATTACATATGAGGTGTTGGGGTACTGGGGTACTGGACCCGAGTGTATTTAATTGTAGGTGCTACGAAACTATGTTGTCTTTCTGCATCTGTTATTCCCACACAAAGTTACAAACTTGTTACATTTCAAGCACTTTCACCTGTTCTGAATAAGTTCTAAGAAATAAGCACCAATAATGATCAAAAATCTTGTTTCTATTATTTTTAACCTTTTTTATAATTGAATTTCCTTATTTTCTCACAAAAAATGTATCACATGATCATAAATGTGATCTCACAGGGGTAAATAGCAAATATGAATCATAAATAATGTATATATCATTGGTAATTGAGCTAAAGTAAGCATCTGTTAAGTATTTTTACATACATTGTTATGGCTTATTGATTTAAAAGTCTAATAATGTGGTGGGTCCACCAGACCAGGGAACATTGTCTGTGTAACAAAAATATGAACACCACCCAAGGGTTAAAGCTGCACTGATCAATATTTTGTATTATTAACAATGGAAAAAATGACTAGGTATAACGAAGAAGGGGTCGCTCGTAGTGACAAACAAAAGTTGTTCAGTTCTAAGAAGCGTTTTTAGCAACTTCCAGGTCATTTCTTATGTTTCATAGCTTAAAATTTTACTGTTCTGGTTCACTCTCACTGCTCTCTTCAGCGAGCCTGTGACCGGGAGGTCGCCGGTTCAATCCCCAGACCGGCAGGATGAAATCTGGGTGTTGAAAGTGAAAGAGCAGCGCTTGTCCCTCCCTCATTACCACCACTGAGGTGCCCTTGAGCAAGGCCCTTAACCCCCAACTGCTCCAGTGGAGCTGCTCAGTGGCCAGCAGATCAGACTGCGGTTGTACTGGGCAGCTTCCAGGTATGAATGTAGAAGTGTGTGAATGTGACAGGTCGTCAATGCAAATGAGAAATTGTTCTCAATCAACGTACCTGGATAAATAAATGATAAATACATATTCTAAAGCATTTCTTCATAAAACTTTGAATTGCAGCTGTGTTTGAAAGGCTCTGTGACACTAAATAAACCTGTTTTGTCTTAAAGACTAAAGCTACATGAGACTGCTCCCGTGTTAATATAATTATTTTCTTTGGATGACCAACATGTACCTCCAGACAAAAACCTATATTTACTATATTGGTGGCCTCCTTTAGTGATAATGACACTTGTAATAAATGTAGTTTATTCGCTGTTCTGGAGGCGAGGCTTAGTGAGTTTGAAGCACGGCTCCACACTATGGAATCAAAGTCGTATGCTTCCGTAGCTAGCCAGCTTAGCGTAGCTGGTGCGGGCCAACATGTAGCTTCTGCTAGCAGTCCCCCGGCAGACACCAAGCAGTCGGGCGGGTGGGTGACTGTCCGAAGGAAGCATAGCAGTAACTGTAATCCGGGGGGTGCACATAGCGGTGGTCACTCTAAATCGGGGCATCCTCAACTTTCTACAGGTTCTCCCCACTCAGTGATACAACCGCTGAGAAGCCAATTCTGGTTATTGGGAGTTCTATACTGAGAAACGTTAGGATGTCGGCTCCAGAAGCTGCGGTCGTGTGCGTCCCTGGGGCCAGAGCGGGCGATATAGAATCTAATCTAAAGCTGCTGGCTAAAAATAAAAATAACAGTAAATACAGTAAGATCATACTCCACGTAGGTGGCAATGATACCCGATTACGTAAATCGGAGATCACTAAAATTAATGTTGAGTCACTTTGTGCATATGCAAAGACTATGTCGGACTTAGTAGTTTTCTCTGGACCCCTGCCAAACCTGATCAGCGATGAAAAATACAGCCGCATGTCATCCTTCAACCGCTGGTTGAAGGAATGGTGCCCAGCTAATGATGTGGGCTACATAGATAACTGGGGGGCGTTCTGGGGAAAGCCTTGTCTGATTAAGAGGGACGGCATTCATCCCACTTGTTCTGACCGAGTTTATTATCGGCCATAAACCATGACAACCCAAGGTAGATATTAGTAATCAGAGGTGCAGTGCAACGCGTTCCTCTTAGAGCAGCCGCCCTCTAACCACGGTGTCTGTCCCCCGACTTAGATCGGTTAAATCAAAAGAGGAGCTATACTTAACAACCTAATTGGAATTAAAACAACATCTGCAATGATGGAACAGAATAGGAAAATCAGATGTGGACTATTAAATATTAGATCTTTGTCTTCTAAAGCAGTATTAATAAATAAATTGATATCAGATAATCAAATTGATCTATTCTGTCTTACCGAAACCTGGCTGTGCAATGAAGAATATGTTAGTTTAAATGAAGCCACTCCTCCCAGTCATAATAATACTCAAATACCTAGAGGCTCAGGCCGAGGAGGGGGAGTTGCAGCCATATTTGATTCAAGCCTTTTAATTAATCCTAAACCTAAACTAAACTCGTTCGAAAGCCTAGTTCTTAATCTTCAACATCCAACATGGAAAACTGTACAGCCAATTATATTTGTTGTTGTTTACCGAGCTCCAGGTCCGTATTCAGAATTTTTATCTGAATTCTCAGTTTTTATCATGTTTAGTCCTAAAATCAGACAAAGTACTTATTGTAGGTGACTTTAATATTCACATGGACGTTGACAACGACAGCCTTAGTATTGCTTTCAACTCACTATTAGATTCAATTGGTTTCAGTCAGAGTGTGCATAAGGCCACTCACTGTTTTAACCACACCCTCGACCTTGTGCTGGCATAGGGCATCGAAATAGAAGATTTAATAGTATTTCCGCAGAATCGTTTATTATCAGACAATTTTTTAATAACTTTCGAATTCTTACTACCCGACTATATGAAATCAGATAAAAGCTTCTACACTAGATGCCTATCTGACAGTGCTATAGCTAAATTTAAGGAAGATATTCCAACAGCATTTAACTCAATGTCGTGCTTTAATATAACAGAGGAGCTTTTTGTTAACCTCAGTCCCCCCCAAATTGATAATTTTGTAGACAGTGCTACGGCCTGCCTACGGACGACTTTAGACTCTGTTGCTCCCCTCAAAAAGAAGACGAGGAAGCAAAGGAAACTAGCACCTTGGTATAACTCCCAAACTCGCAAACTAAAACAAATCTCGCGAAAACTTGAAAGTAAATGGCGTTCCACCAAACTGGAAGAATCTCGTTCAGATTGGCAAGACAGTCTGAAAACCTATAGGAAGGCCCTCAGAAAAGCCAGATCAGACTATTACTCATCAATAATAGAAGAAAATAGGAACAACCCAAGGTTTCTTTTCAGCACTGTAGCCAGGCTGACAGACAGTCACAGCTCTACTGAGCCATCTATTACTATAGCTCTGAGTAGTGACGACTTCATGAGCTTCTTTGATGATAAAATTATAACAATTAGAGATAAAATTAATCACCTCTTGCCCTCAACTTCTAACAGTTCACCTTCAAACGCAGGACTGCTAGAAGGAACGACAAGACCTGACATATACTTAGACTGCTTTTACCCTATAAACCTTCAACAATTAATGTTAAAGGTCTCTTCAGCTAAGCCATCTACCTGTCTCTTAGACCCCATCCCAACGAGGTTACTTAAAGAAGCGCTACCACTGGTTAACATTTCATTATTAGATATGATTAATATGTCCTTATTAACAGGTTATGTACCACAGTCATTTAAAGTAGCTGTGATTAAACCTATTCTGAAAAAACCCACCCTCGATCCTGAGGTCTTAGCCAACTATAGACCTATATCTAATCTTCCCTTCCTCTCCAAAATCCTTGAGAAGGTAGTTGCTAATCAGTTATGTGATTTTCTACATAGCAATAGTTTATTTGAGGACTTTCAGTCAGGATTTAGAAAGCATCATAGCACAGAGACGGCACTGGTGAAAAAAACGACCTTCTAACTGCTTCAGACAAAGGACTTGTCTCCATACTTGTCTTACTAGATCTTAGTGCTGCCTTTGACACTATTGACCATACCATCCTGTTACAGAGACTGGAACACTTTGATGGTATTAAAGGAATCTCACTGAGCTGGTTTAAGTCCTATTTCTCTGATCGATCTCAATTTGTTAATGTTACTGACAAATCCTCCAAGTACGCTAAAGTTAACCATGGCGTTCCACAAGGCTCAGTGCTTGGACCAATTCTATTCTCCTTATATATGCTTCCTCTAGGCAATATTATTAGGAAACACTCAATTAACTTTCACTGTTATGCAGATGACACCCAATTATACTTATCAATCAAACCAGATGAAATCAGTCAGTTAGCTAAACAAGCATGTATTAAAGATATAAAAGCATGGAATATTGTAATTCCTTACTATCAGGAAGCTCAAACAAGTCACTTAAGACTCTTCCGCTGATCCAGAATGCTGCAGCTCATGTTCTGACAAGAACTAAGAAAAGAGATCAAATCACTCCTATATTAGCTTCTCTGCATTGGCTCCCTGTAAAATTCAGGATTGAATTTAAAATCCTCCTCCTTAACTACAAAGCTCTAAATGGTCAAGCACCATCATATCTTGAAGAGCTCATAGTACCTTACTGTCCCACTAGAGCACTGCGCTCCCAGAATGCCGAGTTACTTGTGGTTCCTAGAGTCTCTAAAAGTAGAATGGGAGCCAGAGCCTTTAGCTATCAGGCTCCTCTCCTATGGAACCAGCTCCCAGTCTGGGTCCGGGAGGCAGATACTGTCACCACATTTAAGAGTAAACTTAAGACTCTCCTCTTTGATAAAGCTTATAGTTAGGGAGTGAGGAGTTGCAGTATCTGCCTAGCCCGGCCCACCTGCTTCTCTGTCCCAGAAATGCTTGTTACTAACCTAGCTCTGGGGAGCTTTCACCCAGGATGAAATCCCGGGATTAGGAGAGCACCAAAATCATGGTTCCAGCTGTTGCCGTGGTTCTGCTGAAATTCCCTGCTATGCCGTGCTTCTCCCTGCGCTACTACAACCACTATTTCTAGCCACTGTTTATTAACTATACTGTGATGCTGCACCCCAACGGCACGTCAGACACAACCTACCAAGAGCTTGGGTCTGCCCCAGGTTTCTTCCTAAAAGGGAGTTTTTCCTTGCTCTAGTGCTTGCTCTTGGGGGATTTTTTTTTTTTTTTGTAAATTATAGAGTGTGGTCTAGACCTACTCTATCTGTAAAGTGTCTTGAGATAACTCCTGTTATGATTTGATACTATAAATAAAATTGAATTGAATTGAATGTGCGTTGTTAATGATGAGATGGTGTAACGTGAATTCATGTATGTTTATTCAGCTACGAGGTTACTCTAACGGGCTGATGTTTTGAGGCTTATAGCCAGCATAAAGAGTGTTTGCAACGTCTTTTGCTGTCCTATTCGTGGCTATATGATTTTAATGAGTAACTTTCTAGATTAGACATGCTTAAACCTGTAAAATGTAGCACTTTGCACTATTCACATGTATTTTTACTGATTGTGTCTTAAGTCATATTTGAGGTGGTATGTTACACAGTGCATTATGCTGATGTTTAAACGGAGTGATATAGAATTGAATTTGAGTTACAGTGATTTTGAATGTGTTAGTGATAAAGCCATGTACAGTTACTAACTACATATTTTGCATTGCTGTGTGCAGATTGTTTTTTTGTTGTTGTGCATATTCATCAATTGAAAGAGAGAGAGAGAGAGAGAGATTCTGGGGCGAGTCAGTGATTTAGTGACTCAGCGATTCTGGAGTGTGACTGTAACCAGTGGCCATCAACCCGCCAAGCTGGTGGACTGCACGCTTTTGGATACATCATACAGACCCTCACACACAGACCCAACAATTCCAGAGATTCCAGGAATTCCCCCAAGAGCCAGCATTCGTGTAACAGTGGCAAGGAAAAACTTCCTTTTAGGAAGAAACCTGGGACAGACCCAGGCTCTTGGTAGGCGGTGGCTGACGCAGCCGGATGGGGGCAATAACAGTCACAGAACAGGTAATGTGGAATTGTGGTTGTAGGAGCATAGCAGGGGACAGCATGGCATAGCAGGGAATTGCGGCAGAATCCCGGCCACAGCTGGAACCATGAATTTGGTGCCATCCTAATCCCGGGACATCATCCGGGGTGAAAAGAAACAAAGACTCCGGGGAGCAAGCTCCCATGGCTAGGTTAGTAACACGCATTTCTGGGACATGGATGCAGAGAAAAGGGAACATAGAGGAGAGAGAAGCTCAGTGTGTCAAAGGAAGTCCCCCGGCAGTCTCAAACTAAAACAGCATAACTAAGAGAGACAGGCTAAAGAGAGGTGCCTGGTCGGGCTCTGAACTCTCCCCACCTGGATCGGGTTTTATCGGCCTGCCTCCTTCTACTTTGATTATGTCATTGATTATATGATAGATGAATCTAACGACTATGAAGAGAAGCAGGTGGGCCGGGTTAAGCGGACGCTGCAACTCCTCACTCCCTAACTATAAGCTTTATCAAAGAGGAGAGTTTTAAGTTTACTCTTAAATGTGGTGACAGTATCTGCCTCCCGGACCCAGACTGGGAGCTGGTTCCACAGGAGAGGAGCCTGATAGCTAAAGGCTCTGGCTCCCATTCTACCTTTAGAGACTCTAGGAACCACAAGTAATTCTGCATTCTGGGAGCGCAGTGCTCTAGTGGGACAATAAGGTACTATGAGCTCTTCAAGATATGACGGCACTTGACCATTTAGAGCTTTGTAGGTCAGGAGGAGGATTTTAAATTCAATGCATGCACTGAGACAAAAAATGCATTAGCCCACCTATCTACATCTAGAGGAGACCGTGATAAGCCCTGTTTCAACGAACGGTGGCGTATTCCTTTTCTATTTTCCTTTTGTTTTTCAACATACTATATTATGGCTTTTTTTGACATACTATAGCTTTTTTAATCACTTTAGTATAGAGGAAGAGGGAGAAATATGATGGCCTCCTCAGCGACTGCCACGACCAAGGCTGGAAGGCAAGGTGCTTACCTGTGGAGGTGGGGTGCAGAGGTGTTGCAGGGAAGTCCCTCTACACCGCACTCGGCATCACAGGTGAGAGAAGGAGAAGGGCTATTTGCAACAGCACAGAGGCTGCAGAGAAGGCTTTGAGGTGGCTCGGGATCAAAAGAGCAGATCCGTGGACAAATGCTGCTAGGGCACAAGCTGAGATGTGATCAACCTCAGCTGGGTCGCCTGAAGGAGAATGTTTCAAAAGACCCGAAACACTCAATGAGATCAGGAACATCACTGATGATGTGCCCTAGCTTAGCATCAGAAGATATATCATTACAACAACTGGCTTCTTTTCTTGACACAACTCTTGTGATGATTTGATACTATAAATAAAATTGACAAATTGAATAATGGTGTTTTCATCATTTTATTCAACATACTATACTATAGCTTTTTTATTACTTGTTTCAATACTATACTATGGCTTTTTTTATCAGTTTTTTCGACATACTATACTATACTATCATAGAGGCAGATTCAACAGAATATCCTGACTGTGTTAAATATGTAAACATGTAAATATGTAACTAATTGTGTAACATAAATATATAAATGATTAACTGACTAAACATTGTAAATACATTATAAATGAACTCAAATATAAATTATATTAAATTCTGAGCCTTACAACTTTCAAATATGAATTAACTCCACTTCGTCTTTTTTTATCACTTTTTTGGACATACTATATAGTATGGCTTTTTCAACATACTATCCTATGGCTTTTTATGACTTGTTTTATGACTTTTTCTTAAATACCTATACTACACTAATTAAAACCACTCCCACTCAGGGCTCCAGAGTGCGACCAATTTGGTCGCACATGTGACCAAAATTTGTAAGGGTGCGACTAAAATTTTTCATAGGTCGCACTGGTGCACTTAACGTCCTCGCATCTGCTGCCTATTCACAAACACGATGTTGTTTATATCGCTATGGTTTAATGTTGCGTTACATTACCTATGTCTTCTGTAAAGCCGTGCCTGTGTTTGGATCTCTCCTCTTACTCTCCGTGCAGCCCCGCCCCCATTCACTCACACTGTCACACACGACTCCCCTGCAACGTGGAGAGACACGGCGTCAGTCCACACTGCGACATTTGTCTACAGTTTTAATTGTTATTAACACAGCTGTATATCGTTAAGCATGAGAGGGAAACCTGTATTTGTAGCAGTGTTTCCGCTGCTAACTGTGTTACTGCGGCCGCCGCACGGCGGAAAACACAGACGAAGTTATTGAATGCAACTAACTTCAGACGGAGCCTGCAAAATGCAGCGCAGTGACGATACAGACATTTCATATACAAGACGTGTTTAACGCCGCTGACCCGCCAAAGCATTCGACCCGTGCTGGACCTGTTCATAGTGAGTCAACCTTCACTCTGTGAGTAGCATCTCTCTCTCTTTCTCTCTCTCTCTCTCTCTCTCTCTCTCTCTGTCTCCCTATTTTTACGGGGGGGATTTTAGGCCTTTATTTTGATAGGAAAGCTGAAGACATGAAAGGAGAGAGAGAGAGGGGGGGGGGGGGATGACATGTAGGAAAGGGTCGCAGGTTGGAGTCGAACCTGGTCCGCTGTGTCAAGGAGTAAACCTCTATATATACCAACTGTTAATCAGTCTGTTGTTGTTGAAAACAAGTGAAGGAGCTTTCTCAGATATATATATATATATATACATATCCTAGGCAATTTATTTCAGATAATTTTCATTTACATGTGTTGCAGCTGTAGCTATATTTTCAAACTGAGAAGGAAACCCTGTCTTTGCATTTTATTTTAATTCTATTCTAATTCTAATTCTAATTTCTATTTTGAAATGTTTTACTTAAAATGTTTTATTTTGGCAGCTCAGTGAAGCACCTTAAACAGTTTTTGTTATTTATTTTTTAATATTTTTATTTTTATATGCAGTATAATAGTGCTTCAAATAAAACAAAGTATTTACCTACACCTTATTCTTGTTTAAAATCATTTACATAATATATATGAATGTATATGGAGCATGATAAAAAGGTGACCTTGAAATTGTGGCGTTAACGGCGACACGAGGAAAAATTTGGGTGCACCTACATTTTGTGCTGGTGCACCTAAATAAAAAAGTTAGGCGCACCAGTGCAACCAAGGTAAAAAGTTAGTCTGGAGCCCTGCCACTTTTCCAACTTTCCTCACTACTTCATCTTCTTCTTACTCAATTATGCCAGCAGTCCAGTTTAGCTTTAGCAATTTAGCTTTTTAGCATTTACTAGCATTTTCTGGAGGAAATGCATTTTCTAGTTCTGTGGTCATAGAGAATTCTACAGCTTTGTTGCGAACTTCTGTCTCCACTCTGCAGTAAATAAAACTCATTTGAAGGGCCTGAAGGAAGTTTTCCTCAAATGTAAAGTCTCCACTCTCACCTCAAGCTTTTCTTGCTGTCTTGGCTGTTTCCATGGCTGACAGATAACTTATTTCATTTACCTAAATCACAGGTTGAAAGCTGCCTCAGCAAGTGCTTTGTACCTTCAAGCTCTGGGAAAATAGCCAATTTGGCAAGACACGAAACACATGAAATACATGATACACCAATTATCATGAATTATATTTATATGAAATGAAAATGTTATGGTTGGTGGTTTGGCAGGCATGTGTGAGGAAAAAATAATTGTGTCTAAAATGAAAGATTGACAACTGTCTGAGCACAAGTACAAGATTTTCATGTCACGTTAATAAGTCAGAGAGGGAGTGAGGGAATTTGCATCCAGAGAGAACCAGTTCAACCCGTTATTGTTGAAGAGCCTACCTCTTTGTCATCCAAGATATAAGTGTTTCAACCTCAACACCTGTGAAGTCCTTTGCAAATCTCTCTGCACGATGCGCTGCGTGTCTCTGTATGTTCGGGGCGAGTGGTTCAGGGTGCCCTGTGGCGGCCCCTCGGCCTCTGTCCGTTCGCTGGGGTCCGAGGCCCTGCGGCGCTACCATCAGGCCAAGAAGCTGGAGGACGGGGACGGGGAGAGGGAGTTCAGCATGCGGCGGTGTCAGGGTGGAGAGCTCCTTCACCTTGAGGACAGGGCAGAGGATGTTCTGGTGGACAAAGACTTTGTGCAGATGGGTAAGGGTCTCCAGCTCATGTAACTGCAGATCACTGTAAGCTGATTTTCTGAGAATCATATGATTGAATGAAATTTGTTTTCGGAGTCCTTGCAGGAGAAAATCCCAGACCTGTCTCTTTCCAACTGGCATTGGCACTGTATCCTTCCTCTGACGTTTACAATAATTGAAATATACACATTTATTTACATCCGTTCCTGTGGATTTCATATACAGGAATCTTTTGTATTATTTCATTGTGCAGTATTCTAAAAATTAAAGTAAGGGCACTCTTTTTTTCCTGACCCTCACCTGACTCCTGAGACTTTGAAGTAAGTAAAATGTATTTATAAAACACTTTTCTCAGATGAAATTACAAAGTGCTTTACAATGACTTCTTTAACTTTAAGTTTTGTCTTTAAGTTTTTTTGAGTGTTATCTATTCTCTGCTCTTCCAATGTTTTAGACACAGATATGGTAATACAAATAATGGCCCACAATAAATTAATACATTTTTATTGAAAAACACATTTTTCTGAGGAAAAATACTTAAACCCCGCCACATATGCGCACTTAAATCTAATCAACCAAGTCACCAAAGAGCGCTTGGGTTGAAATGTTATAGAAGATATCGACAGCGCATTCATTTTAACAGAGGAACAGAGAACCACGATCACGTATGTATACACATTGCCACACCTGTCCACACGACACGGAAACTGTCGCCTCTGCCTTCGCTCTGTCGAAGCGTGCCTTTGACTCGCAGCTTCTGTGACGTCAGTCTGTCTCCGTTGCTCTGATTGGTTGGAGGTCTATCTGATTGAGTGCAGAGGCATTTTTTTTCCTAGTTCAGTTGAAACACGCCCCATAATCACAGCCCATGGAGCAGCATCAGACTCATATTCTGACTAGAATCTGAGTATGACGACGTCAGGCTACCTCTGGGCTCCAGACCACCTAAATGTTGGTGCAGAGTTTCATGAAAATCCATCCAGTTGACGTATCTTTAATCTGGACCAACCTGACCAACCAACCAATGATGACAATTGCCCAGTTGCAAAAACAGTCAACAGCAAAATGTACGAATGTGTTTTCAAATAATTGCACAAGCACGTGTTCACCTTTCCATAACCCTGCTGCAAATAGGCAAGACTCTTATCAAGAGCCCAAAGAGGTGGGTATGTTGCTCTTTGTTATGCTTTCAAATATTGCATGAAAAAAAAAAAAAAAAACCTGAGCAGAAAGCTGTTATTCTGTGCAGCTAACTGTTACCTCTCGTTGGTTTGTACTACCAGTACATTTCCCTGGATGGCGAAAGTCTGACCACAGCCGCTCTGGTCAGCTTGGGTCAAGGCTTGTTCAAAATAAAGGTGAGAAAAGTACCCTATATATATAGATAGAGAGATAGAGAGATAGATAGAGAGATAGATGACTTTATTGTCTGTCCCAAAACGGGCCGATATTTTCCTTCGACAAGGCTTATTTAAAACACACATTTAAAGCATGCAAAACAGCTGCTGTGCAGTGTCTATTTTATGTTGTTCAGAGTGGCTATTGTGGAGAGAATGAAGGATAGCTTGTAAATGTTGTTTTTTTCAGGCTAGTGGCACTGTGTACCGTCTGCCTGATGGTAATAAAAAGAGGTTTTGTTTTGTGTTTGGTGGTGAGGAAGTTGTACCAAGATGAAATGGTGAACACTTTGAGAGAAAACATGGAGACAAACCGATTGTTGTTTCCTTTCCTTCCAGTTAACCCCTGAAGCTGAGGAGAAAGCCATAAAATGCAGAGAGGTTATTGATGCTTTTATAAGAGAAGACAGAGGTATGTATGGCTGTTGTTCTGCATTTTAAGAAATGAAACAGATAGCTCATACCGATACTTCAACAGTGTGTGTATGCTTTTTCATTGCAGTTGTGTATGGAGTCAACACTGGTTTTGGAATGTTTGCACGCACACTCATACCAAAGGAACAACTGGCGTAAGTAAAGTTGTTAAGTAACTACGGGCTGGCAGAAAACAACCCCCAAACGCCGCCTGATTGAACATACACAGGTTCCCCCCCTTGAGGTGTTTGCACACTTCGGTATAATTATTACATGCATGTGTAACAGTTGGCCTGCACTTTCCTCCGCCTTTAGGCAGCTGCAGGCGAATGTGATTCGCTCTCATTGTGCTGGTAAGTTATCACACAACACCTGTTTAATATACACTCAAAGAAAAACATCTCTTTTCTCATGGCTTTCAATAACTGATTTAAAGGCATGTACAAATCATTGCAATATTTTTACAGTGGTAGTTATACATTTATAAATGTTGGCAGCACTATCACAGTATATATCTCAAATGCGTGTGTGTGTGTGTGTGTGTGTGTGTGTGTGTGTGTGTGTGTGTGTGTGTGTGTGTGTGTGTGTGTGTGTGTGTGTGTGTGTGTGTGTGTGTGAAGGAGTGAGTGCCCCATTGAGTGTAGAGAGGACTCGCATGCTGCTGGCTCTGAGGATCAATGTCCTTGCGAAAGGTTACAGCGGCGTCTCCATGGAATCCCTTGACGCTATGATCAAGGCCTTCAATGGTATACCACTACTCTATTTTATTCTATTCTGCGTTACTATAGTAGCACTTTACTTTAACCCCCTTTTTAGCATTTATAAGCAGACTATACACTAGGCAAGGCAGCTTTATTTGTAGAGCATCTGTCAAACACATGGCAACTGTAAGTAATTACCGCAAGGTGAAGAAAATCCATTAGTATATGGTGTGTATATAAACACTTATATCTACACATACAACCACTGTATATAAACATAACACTAAAATAAAATAAGCAGATATGAGGACATTTCCAGGTGTTTATTTTTCATCATTTCTAACTTCTCCTACCAAGCAACCATAACTGGTTTATTAACAGTTAAGGAATGACTGATATAATGAAGCTGTAATCATATTTAATGTTGAATAAATGTACTCAAACTAAATTTGTTCAGTTGCATCTCATGGCCTTCATCAACAAATAATTTGCTCAGTTTTAATCATAGACTGTAAAAATAATGGACCAAGCTTCTGGGCCTGAAGAGTGAAGCCAATGCTTTTTTTTAATTTAACCTTTATTTAACCAGGTAGGCCGTTGAGAACAGGTTCTCATTTGCAACGGCAACCTGGCCAAGAAAAAGCATAAGCGTACAAGACAACATATAGTTTCACATACAACTTAGTGCATGAAAAACAGAATACAATAGGCTACAAAGGTACAGATTAAGTAGGTAATTTAATTTTCAGACCTATTTACTGTAATCAACAGTTGACAGAGGATGCATGTCATTGACAACATACCTAGCAATCAATTTATTCAGCTCTGCCTGGCTTATGGCTGCACTGCAGTCCGTGTAAAATCTAGCTTTGGTTGTTTGCATGGAGTGGCGCCTTCAGCAGCCGTACGACTGGGGTCTTTCACTACTAGCTTAGTCCTTCAGCAGCCGTAGGGCTGGGGTCTTTCACTACTAGCTTAGTCCTTCAGCAGCCGTAGGGCTGGGGTCTTTCACTACTACCTTAGTCCTTCAGCAGCCGTAGGACTGGGGTCTTTCACTACTACCTTAGTCCTTCAGCAGCCGTAGGACTGGGGTCTTTCACTACTACCTTAGTCCTTCAGCAGCCATAGGACTGGGGTCTTTCACTACTACCTTAGTCCTTCAGCAGCCGTAGGACTGGGGTCTTTCACTACTACCTTAGTCCTTCAGCAGCCGTAGGGCTGGGGTCTTTCACTACTACCTTAGTCCTTCAGCAGCCGTAGGGCTGGGGTCTTTCACTACTACCTTAGTCCTTCAGCAGCCGTAGGGCTGGGGTCTTTCACTACTACCTTAGTCCTTCAGCAGCCGTAGGGCTGGGGTCTTTCATTACTACCTTAGTCCTTCAGCAGCCGTAGGGCTGGGGTCTTTCACTACTACCTTAGTCCTTCAGCAGCCATAGGGCTGGGGTCTTTCACTACTACCTTAGTCCTTCAGCAGCCGTAGGACTGGGGTCTTTCACTACTAGCTTAGTCCTTCAGCAGCCATAGGACTGGGGTCTTTCACTACTACCTTAGTCCTTCAGCAGCCGTAGGACTGGGGTCTTTCACTACTACCTTAGTCCTTCAGCAGCCATAGGACTGGGGTCTTTCACTACTAGCTTAGTCCTTCAGCAGCCGTAGGGCTGGGGTCTTTCACTACTACCTTAGTCCTTCAGCAGCCGTAGGACTGGGGTCTTTCACTACTACCTTAGTCCTTCAGCAGCCGTAGGGCTGGGGTCTTTCACTACTACCTTAGTCCTTCAGCAGCCGTAGGGCTGGGGTCTTTCACTACTACCTTAGTCCTTCAGCAGCCGTAGGGCTGGGGTCTTTCACTACTACCTTAGTCCTTCAGCAGCCGTAGGGCTGGGGTCTTTCATTACTACCTTAGTCCTTCAGCAGCCATAGGGCTGGGGTCTTTCACTACTACCTTAGTCCTTCAGCAGCCGTAGGACTGGGGTCTTTCACTACTACCTTAGTCCTTCAGCAGCCATAGGACTGGGGTCTTTCACTACTACCTTAGTCCTTCAGCAGCCGTAGGGCTGGGGTCTTTCACTACTAGCTTAGTCCTTCAGCAGCCGTAGGGCTGGGGTCTTTCACTACTACCTTAGTCCTTCAGCAGTCGTAGGGCTGGGGTCTTTCACTACTACCTTAGTCCTTCAGCAGCCATAGGGCTGGGGTCTTTCACTACTACCTTAGTCCTTCAGCAGCCGTAGGGCTGGGGCTGGTGCTGCTTCAACAGGTGCTTCATAAGATTTTAATTGCTACTCTTAGATGTGGATAGGTTCTTTACACCTGCACATAATTGACAACTCACCACTACATTTTTGTCTTTAATTTCGACGAGCGAAAAGTAATGTTCATACTTCCAGGAGAGAAAGCTCATTTTATCCGCACTATCTAGCTATCGATCCGCTGAAAGAAGTCTGGATAAGTTATCAGCTGTGTCAAAAAGTGGGGAAACGTGAATGATGATGATGATGATGATGATTGCTATGCAGTAACAGCCGTAGTGACAATACAACGCTAATTAGTAAGCTTACCATGTTAAACGTTACAGGTGTGTCAACTGCAGCGGCTGTGCAAAAAGGCGTCGGGGTCCTGATCACCCTGTCAGGGTTATTCGCTATAACAACCGCCTCTACATTATCCCTGTACTTGGTCGATTGGTGTATCATTGCACCGCCATAAGGTCCTGCGACGTTAGGTAAAGAAGCAGCTATAAGTAAGCCTGTCTTCTTGTGTGCATCGGTCATTTTTCACAAAAGAGAGTAACGAACTCATTTAAATTTCAGTAATTGTAATTGCGTTACTTGATTAAAAAAAATATTTAGTTACATGCTTGTTACCGCTAAAAGTAGTGGAATTAGAGTAACGCGTTACTTTGTAGTGCATTACTCCCAACACTGGTGATAACACAATATACATTAAATAGACATTCTATGACATTGCTGAGATGTAGTAAAGAGTCAGAATACAGATAGTGCAAATTAAATTGTGGTCAAGATAATGATGTGGATCGTCCCGTGTCATGCCGTCCTGTCTCATGCCGTCCCGTCTAGTGCCGTCCCCGAGCTTCTACTTTTCAAAATAAAAGCTTCCCCTGTTCTAAATCAATGTGCTAGCTAGCTACATTAAATCAAAAAGGAAATGTGGATCTGTTATTTCCAACTCGTCCTCTGAACACCACAGGATGGTGCTAACACACACGCTACAAGAAGTAAGTTATACTTCCCCTCTGGAATGACTTTGTTTCACAATAACGTTATTTAAAAAAAAAATATTAGTAGAACATAAGTAGGCCTACATCGCCAGTATGTACATATACAAAACGTCAATACCAGAGATGCATATACAGAGAAAAATATATGTAGTAATATAGTAGTAGTAGTAATATAAACAAAAGAGTAAAAAAGTGTAGTACATATTAACTCAAATGTGTCATCGGTACATGAGAAATTTATCAAACACAATTCCAGTCTTAATTGCCTTCTTATTTTTAATGTCTCTTAAAGTGTTCAAAGCTTGGTTTGGAGTCTGCCCATTTCTTCTTGTGAACGTGGAATTTTCCCAATAACAAGATTAATTGAACAAAATAAACAACATCTTTGTCCATCTCATTGCCTTCAAAACAAATAAAAATATCTTTATCCTTAAATTTAATTGATTGCCCAGTCTTCCGTCTTATAAGATGTTGAACATCAACCCAAAATATTTTAGTATTCATACAATGATAGAACAAATGACAGATTGTTTCTTCTTCTAGTTCACAGAAAGTTGCTGGTAACTTAGGGGAAAGTTTGCCAATTTTCTGTACTGCTGTACGTGCAGGTGAATGAGGCAGTACCCGGAGGTCCGTGCTCTCCACTGGATGACTCGCTTCTGCCTTTGCAAAAAAACCAAGAAGGCGATGCCCTTCTCGCCAAACCCAAGGCTTTAAAACGGTTGATGTCATTGATGCTGCGGCCACAATTTTTCTTTACAGTCTATGGTTGAAATGGATAAGAAATATTTATGAATTAATAAATACTTCATTCATACTTTCTGCTATATTAATAACTATAACAGACATATATATTATAATAAATATAATTAATATTGTATGCAATGTTCGTGTAAAATATAAAAACATGCATTTTATGATTACAACTGTGCTATATTATATTGTTAATCATTCATAATCTGTTTACTTCATAATGTCATAGTAGCTAGATTAGTGTTATACTGTTACGCCTATATTAGTCTAAATACAGTGAGTTTTGTAAATTTATTACATACTGCCTAATACTAAATTGTGTGTGTGTGTGTGTGTGTGTGTGTGTGTGTGTGTGTGTGTGTGTGTGTGTGTGTGTGTGTGTGTGTGTGTGTGTGTGTGTGTGTGTGTGTGTGCGTGTGCATGTGCATGTGTGTGTGTGTGTGCTCCAGCATCCTGTTTGTCCTGGGTACCTGAAAAGGGTACCGTAGGAGCAAGTGGAGACTTGGCCCCCCTGGCCCACCTCACCCTGGGCCTGATGGGAGAGGGCAGGATGTGGTCACCACAGAGTGGCTGGGCTGATGCCAAGGCTGTGCGTTTCACACTATGAAAGCGAAGTTATTTTTTGCACCACTTTTCTAATAAGAATTCATATATTGTAACTATTGGCTTAATTTATGGCCAATACATGCTTTAACATGTCTGCAACAAGTCACAAGAAAGAACAACTTCTAAGTTGCCAGGTTGAAAAAAATCCTTAGAATTAATTAGCAGAGAATACTACTCTCCAACGCCAGATGGATCGCACACAAAATGGATATATATCATATATATCCATATATATGCTACAAATACACACAAGACCACTGCATGATGATTATTACTGAAGCCTGACTGAACACACTCAGTCATCCCAGACGACAGCTAGCTAGCTAGCAGCTAACAGGGTAGGTGAATGTTGAAAACGCATCTTGTTGTCATGTAAGGACCCTGTTCATGTTACACAGACATTTTAATTGCATTTTGTGTCTATTAAGATACACAAAGGCAATACTTAATTTATGCCCCTATAACTTCCGTTTTAGCTAAGTGGGAGCGGTGGGCATTAGCTGCAGCAGCTCCGTGTAGACTGTAGCTGCTATTGCGCTAATTGTTTTTGCTATAGACAGGTCTTGCATAGTTATATTTAGCAAGATTAACGTACAAATTGGCCGGAGTCCTCCTTTAATGACGAATGAACTGAAGGGTTTTAAAAAAAGTATGTCATTAGGAATGCCACATCAACAGGTTGTAATAAATGCTAATAAATCATTGGCCAGCTAGTTTTCAGCAGGTTAGTTGTCAAACGGTTCTTCGTAGGGATCTTCCTGATAGTTTAAAGACCTATCTAAAGATATAGAGGAAGATACAAAGTAGCTAAATAGTTTTTTACAACCTGGCAACTCAAAAGTTATTTTCTTTTTGATTTATTACTGAATTACAGCAGTGAAGACCACTAGATACTTTAAACCCTACCTAACTATGTCCATGGTGTCATTTTTTACAGGTGTTGGAAGGCCATGGGCTCAAACCTCTCATGCTGAAACCAAAGGAGGTACTATTATTCTTAAGGGAAAACTACTGTTTATTAAAACTATGACCTGCAAGTCAAGGCTCCAGTGACCAACATGGGGTAGTCAAGCTAGCAGTACCGCTAGCAAGCTGATTTACTAGCATGTTTACTGCAGGCTTCGGGCTGCAGGCAAAGGGGAAAGCCTGCCTCCTCAGAGCGAAGCCGCAATGGCGCCATTTTAATGCTACGAAGCACTCACCCCCCGTTAGCAACCCATTGACTGTCATTCATTTTGGCGTCACTTTGACAGCCAATAACTTTACATCTGAAGCGTTTGAAGACGCTTTATTTTATTTACTTTATTTCTAAAGAAACACAACAATGTATAAAAGGCTCCGTTACCTTGTACCTCACGTTATGGCTCCGTAGAAGACGTTTTTATAAACATAGGCTAACGATTGTGTCATAACCATGCGACTCACTGTCGCATAGTAGATGAATTACCGTATAGTACAGGAGAAGCTCGCAGGCAGTTTCTACTTACATTAGCCGTTTAAGTTTTATTGCTAATGTTAACTAGCATTTTAGTTAGCAATAATTAGCCTGTACCTATGTTATCTCCTTACATATACCTACGCTCTCTATCTCTGCAAGATTGGAAATGATTGAGATTTCTCTTGGCACAGCTACCAGAAGACTTACATCGTTCAGACACGTTGCTCACGTCACATCTACCTCGGCAAGCTCAGTTTGCAGCTGCGCAGTAACGCTCAAGCCTCACTGGAAAAGTGCTTCTAATAGACTTCACTGGTCTCCGTCAAAAACAGCAGAGTCACTCAGTCCATTTCTATATAGGTCTATGGCTGCAGGCTGACCATTATTGGCTCTGCAAGCTACTACTATTTCAGGCAACAAGTACCTGTTCACCCGTCCAAGAGGCTCGGACAAGGATATAGGTTTGGTTTCAACACATTACAACCCGGGCCTCTGGGGATCAAACATTTTGAACATCAAACACTTCATTTAATGAAATCTAAGAAATAAATGCGTAAACAGAAAACGTTCTGGCAGCTCATTACCCGGACTTTGCCCTGTATTTAAAAAAATGGAAATTATGTGTGTAGCTGCAGTTAAAATACAGAAACATTTTCTGTTAGGCCTATTTAATATTCTCTGTTAGTAAACTTTTGAAAACGTTGAGAAAATCTTTAAAAAGGTTTTAAAAAAGGGACCAAAAAAGTGTCACAAAGGTTAAAAAAATGCCACAAATTTTGGAAAAATCTACAATAATGTTGTAAAAAGCCACACATGTAAAACAATTTGATAAAGTGGACTTAGTCTCCCAAAACCAATCACATTTTTTGAGGTGGACAAATCTATCTCTCGACTTGTACCGGTCACACAGCCACGATGTTCCGTGCATTGTCTTAGATAAAAAGCAGCCATTTTCCTGGAACCCCTTGCACGTCTGTGCGTCCGACATTGGAGCATATAGCCGAAATTTGACTGTACGTTCGGAGTCCATGTGACGTAAATCTTGTCATCAAAGGGTATACACATAGGCTTTGTGCGGATGTTCGAGTACCGGCAATACAAACAAAATCGATAGTATTTATCAGTCAAAATTCTCAATGTTGGTTAACAGTCAAACGGTTATAAAAAACCCTAGTTTAAAAATGTTACAATGGATGTGATTCAGGAACTGTCGATTGGAAATTATGTTATCAGGCGTACCAAAGTCCTTTTAGGCAAGTCATGCCACTCGGCCGCCATCTTGGCAATGCCTCCGGGCAGCTATTTCGGACTAACAAGACCAGGCTCCTATCTAAATGAATGGGAAGGGAGTCAGCACTGCACTTTCACTGGTCATCGGGACATAAAAACTACATGTATAGAAACAGCAGTAAAATATGATAAAAATTGCTGAAAAAGTTTGATGACTTTGCCCCAAAATAAGGTTTAAAACGCCTTTTTCCCCACAGGTTATACTGTTACTACGCATGCGCAAGGGTTCACGACACCAACTTCATTTACGTCTCTATCCAGAATGCCGGTGTTGTGCCAAGCCAGAAACAATTTAAGGACTTTGGCCAAGCACTTAAACAAATGCTCAATGTCATTTGTTTTATCAGTGTACAGTACAATATTTTGAATTATTATTTTTCTTGTGTCTTGTTCTTCTTGTGTCTCACTTTTTCTTTGCTTTATCTACTCCTGATATGGACAGAATTTTTTTGTAAGTAATCTCATTGTATAACGTTATGTGTTCTGTAAAATGTAAAACCCTTGAAGAAATGCTGTGCTTATTGACGTTAGGGATACAGTCAGCATATAACCAGAGACAATTTATATTACGTTCCCATCTATATTTACACAACGCACACATACACTGCATATCAAATCTGCCGCCTTTTCAAAAACAGTAACGTATTTTGGCGGACAAAAATAACGTTAGCATCAAGACGTACATTTCTAAAGCTAGAGACAATTTAGAGCTACTCCATAACTTATATTTTACTTTTTTACTTTAAAGTACATATGCCACGTTTATGTGCCTTCTATGGATGCAATAACAGAGTGGGATGTGGGCGATACTTTTTCGCCTTCCCAAAGGAGAATAAAAGGTAACGTTAACGTCTTAAATATTATAACCATTAACGTTAGACTCCCGGTAACGTTAGCTTGCTCCTAAGGCAGATAGAGATCTGCCGTTTACCCGCTCCCATACTGGGAGAAACTCCCACCCCGAGACCCTTCGATGTTACCCAGAGATGTTTACAGATAGATGTGTATTTAAAGTTCAGTTGATCAGTATGGATTTTTTGGATGATTGTGGTTGTTGAACAGGGAATCGCTCTGATCAATGGGACTCAGCTGATATCATCTCTGGGTGCAGAGGCTGTGGAGAGAGCTCTGGGCGTGGCCACACAAGCTGACATCATTGCTGCCTTGAGTTTCGAAGCCCTGAAAGGCACCACAAAAGCCTTCCACAGCGGTACCTAAAGAAGACTTTTAATTCCCCTGACGGTTAAATTAAAGGCAGCCAATCATGAGCTATGTGTCACTCGTTCTGCCATATAAATATAAATATATATATATATATATATATATATATATATATATATATATATATATATATATATATATATATATAAATATATATATATATATATTTTACAGCTGTTCTACTGCCCCCAAGTGGCCAAAACAAATCAATTAATACTGCTTTAAGGAGGGATAGCTGCCCTTTCAGACAATTCATATTCAGGAAACTTAATTCATGCCACTATATTTAAAGGATGGGCCAGCTAATCAATATGGCAATATACTTTTCTCAGTGTCCAAGTAATTTGAACTTATCTTTTTTGAACATTTGAATGGTATCAATGACAGTAATTTCTGTTTTCTATTATTGCCTTTTGGTACACAGATATTGCAACTGTGTCTTTTAGAATCCCTGCACATGTGCACAGGCACACTTGAGCACACTATAGACCACACAATTAATTGTTGTCTTGTAGCCATCCATGCAGTGAGACCTCACCCTGGTCAGATGGAGGTGGCTGCGAGGCTTCGCTCTCTGTTGGACTCGGACGTCTTCCCTTCTCAGATCTCAGGTAGAACCCACATGACTACAGCGCAATATTGACCCCTGGCCTTTATGAATTCAGTGCTGACAACACAACACATTGACACATATTTGTCACACGGTTGTGTGAGGTCCTTTGTTACCAGCAAAACAAGGCATTTCCACTGTTAAAAAAACTTAAGTTCCACAGAATGGTTTCTTCAATGTATTTATTTAAAATCAAACCGGTTACCTCAGGGGTCCGTTTCAGGTAGGAGGTTCAACAAACTCTGAGTCTAACCCTGACCTCTGAGTTGATTTATCCTGAGATGGGAAACTCTGAGTTTCCGGTTTCACAACAGCTGATTCAAGCTGGTTCAATCAACTCGGAGTAGGTTGACTCAGGGTTACGCGCGTGCACCAAAGACAGCATGAATGGAGCCATGATACTAAGATTCACCATGGTAACAACCACAAACAAACGGGTCGGCGGAAATACTCATGCGCACATATGCGAGTTTGAACATGTATTATGTTTAAAAAGCAACACAGCGGCTGCTGCAACAGAGAGAGAATTTGCGTTGGAGAAAATTGCTGCTAGAGTAAATGCGTATATTCCAATGTAATGTATATCATATTTAATCATAAATATAGCTAATATTACTGAAAATCTATTTCATTTAGGTGCAATACTGCGGGCAAAAAAGTCCTAGGCCTACTGATCCCATTCTGAGGCTGCATCACCATCATTAACAGAATTATAATTCATAATCTGTTATTGCAGAGGGTTTACATCATTTACCTGCAATACTGTGGAACTCCTTTTTAATGTCTCTGACTGGTCTGTGTCCAGGGAACACTACAAATGTTTAAAGCACGTTTCAGAGCGATCTCTTCTGACGACACTTTATTAAAATGCTCCGCATCACCAAGGTTGTAAAGAAAATTGTAACAACACAAATAATGTGCTGGGATGTAGAGCATGTCCACGATGGGTGACATTAGTGATATGAGGACGGATAAGGTTATTTAGGATACATAACTGATGGACTGGGAAGAAAAACCATACCGCTCAAATAGATAGTTATCTGGAAATTAAAATGCGTCGGGGTCTCAATATCATCTTCCGACATATGTTTAACTCCCTGCGAAGTAATACAGCGTCTTCATCAATGGGATCTTCGACAAAGGAAATGCCATGTTTTGAGAAAAAACAATGTTTTAAAGTCTGCCTAACAGTTAATAAACCAACAATGTTTGTTTGTATTCATGCCGATATAACAAACTGCGCTAAAATGCGCCTGATACAGACTGAATGAATGAATGAGGAAATGCAGAGCGCTGTGTCAGAGGGAGGAGACTGAGAGAAGAAAACCTGCTCCCGACCAGGTTAGGTTCATAGGCTCAGTTACCATAGTAACTGACTCTGAGGTTAAGTTACCTCCCTTTCTGAAACGGAAAACCCAGAGTTTCCCTCATCTCAGGCTTAACAAACTCAGAGTTAGTCATCGTCCGAACTGCGACCTCTCTTTTTTCTTTCTCTCACTTTTTTCTCCGGGTGGTGCGCGCGGTGTGAGGTGCGTGTCCGCGCTATTCTCCGACATGTACTCACAACAATCACTCCTGATTGACAGCCCTTTGTACAGCCCGTGTAACAACAAAGGTCGGGTTTCCGGTATAGACAGAGCAACAACGGGACATTTTTAACAATTTTCACCATCTTATTCATCATTAAATTCACTTCTGACAATGTTTTAGGCGAGAAATTAACTGTTTAGATTTCGAATATAGGCAGTCTTCCAAAAATCGTTGCCGAATTGACAATTTGCTTCAAAGTTTTCGGAGTTGAGAAGCTGCATAAAGTGACGGGACAGCCAGCTGGTGGCGGCCAGGATCACTTGCTCGCTGGCCGGCCAGTCATGATGGGACGCCCCGCTGTAAGTTGCCGGTCTCTCAGACCGGTCTCGTAAATAAGAGGCTTTTATTTCGCCGTTGACGGATCGTTTGTTTAAATATCACAACACATGTCCATCATAAGATTAACGGGAACCTGTGGTTAACTGCCTTTTTGGCGTTAAACTTCACAAGCGCCTGCGGGCTTGACAACCTCACTGGTCCGCCGTCACACACACACACACACACGCACACACACACACACACACACACACACACGGCCACAGCGCAGCAGGCAGAGAGAAAAAGATACCCGTTTCTCTTCGGGAGACTTGTTTAGTATATAGTTCATACTTTTTTTGGTATATTTCTTTTCTGATTTTAACGCTATATAGACCGTTGCTGTGCTTGCATCACTCCCTTACCCCTCCTACCAGTCCCTGTGGTCACTTGGCCAGTGAGAATGCAAATGGCAAAACGGTTTTGGGGGAGAGTAGTTAGTAGAACTGCTTAAAAGTGTACTTTTCCTCTAAATACGTTCCAGTACTAAGCGGTTCCAGTACTAAGCGGTTCCAGAAAGCGGCTTATGTCAGAATAGCGCGGAGACGCACCTCACACTGCGCGCACCACCCGGAGAAAAAAGTGAGAGAGAAAAAGGAGAGGTAGGCTACTGTTGCGTAATTAAATAAAACATCAAAAGAGAGAAGTTGTTTCCGTCCATGTTTTAAACAGACCTGGGGCGAAGATGGAAACCAGAATCAGCTTTAAATACAGTCCTAATCTAGTCCTCACTAACATGGGCCCAATTATAGTAACTACATGAAAACTTCACTGTTGTTGCATGAAATGTCGTTTGTGTTTAGCCTACATCATCAGTTTCTATCATGTGAAACAAGAGGCGAAGCTGCAGACAGATGCTTCTCAACAGTGAGCTCCCCAGCAGTCAGCTCCCCCTGCTGTTCATAAGGTGCCTCTGCACCCCTTTCGTTTCAGACCCTCCCACTAGTCTTTGGGCCACGCCTCCTCATTTACATTGACTTGTGTCAAGTCCAAATGAAAAGCCAATGTTAAATCGAAATCGAAAAGCCAAATGTTAAATTCAAATGGAAAATTCAAAAGATGAATCATTTTACATATTGCTTTTTCAGTTTCCTTTTTCTTTTTAAAATTTAATTATGGCATGATTTTTCCTAGTAGCGTAATAAAATAATATTTTTAATTTGATCTCACTTTGTTTTCTCTTTGGACTTTCTATTTGAATTATGAAAACATTTTTCCTCTATACAGACAGAGCATGACGCTATATCTTATAAAGCGAGACTATCTGTATATATGAGTGTCCGTGTTTGGGGGGAAGGTAACCTGCACATCAGACGCCACATGCAGAACGCTTTAGAACAGCGGGAGGCTTCCTGCTATCGTATTAAATTGCTGTTAGCTGGCAGAACATAACGTCATCTCTGAGATTATTCCTTCAGAGCCTGTGCAATGCGAGAAAATCTCAGAGTTGAACCGGGCAGATACATGTAGCCTACATCAGTTTTCATCAGACTCACCCTGGGTCGGGTTAATTAAGTCGCCCAAATGCCCCCGCGAATAAAATCCCTACTTCACTGTTAACCGTCAAGCCAGTAAAACTGTATGGAAATGAACACCACTGCTGAAATGTTAAATTCGTTAAAGATCATAGGACATGAGACAACACGTCTCTCTCTCTCTCTCTCTCTCTCTCTCTCTCTCTCCCTCTCTCTCCCTCTCTGCGCACACGCACGGTCCGGTTCTGGTCAGTGGGTAGCGCACTGCCATGAGTCCATGATGCTAATGTCTGATTACTCCACATTGTGATATTTTGTGATTAAATTCTGAATCTGCAACATTCTCTGTCAGGTAAATCTGTAAGTTAGTAGTACCGCCTCGGGCTTCGACCCCTCATAGGCCTACCACACGAGACAACACCGTCTCTCTCTCTCTCTCTCTCTCTCTCTCTCTCTCTCTCTCTTTCTCTCTCTCTCTCTGCGCACACACACACACACACACACACACACACACAAATGGTCCGGTTCTGGTGGTAATTAACGCAGATATGTTCTGTTTAGCACTCATAGGGCCGGTGGGTGCCATGAGTCCATCAGGCTAATGTCTGATTACTCCACATTTTCATTGTGATATTTTGTGATTCCATTCTAAATCTGCAGCGTTCTCTGTCATGTAGCCTAAATCAGTAAGTTAGTAGTAGGGTATACAGCATTTGAAGTGGTTTGGGGTCCTGTAAGTAATTTTGGGGTAGGCTACAATTTGGTTTTGATGAATTCTACAAACAGCAATACCACAGGCCAAGCAATCGGCATTCCAAACAGGCACATTTTCAACGGGCACTATACTAGTAATCCTAATAGCTACCCAGTCCTACAAACAATTAAAAAAGCAAATCCACAAAACCACGCAAATAATTAATGTTAAAACATGCAACACATCTACTAATAAAACCAAATGAAAAATACACACTGCTAAAACTCAAACTGGGCAATTGACCAAAACATGCAACGTTGGGAACAAAATGAAAAACTGCCTAAAGTCACATTCTGACATATTTTTTCCTCTCTCTGACTTCCTCATGATGTTCTTCCTGTAGAGAGTCATAGATCATGCGATCGTGTTCAGGATGCCTACACCCTGCGCTGTATCCCACAGGTATGTGTGTGTATGTTAATTCAATTCAGTTCTATGTATAGTGTCAAATCATAACAGACATTATCTCAGGACACTTTACAGTTAGAGTAGGCCTAGGTCACACTATAATTTACAGAGACCCAACAAGAGCAAGCATTTGGTGCCACAGCAGCAAGGAAAACCTGAAACCTCGGACAGAACCTAGCTCTTGGTGGGCAACGATCTCTCACAACCTGTAGAAGAAGCTAAGTTAGCAACATGCTTAATGCACATAGATGGCGAGAGAGAGAGAGAGAAATATATTATAGTACACACTTGGAGTTTCAAGGTGTCATTCCATTTCAGCTCTACAAAAACAGTGTTGAGCCTTTGACTGCACAGTAAACTGAAAAATGTGCAGTTGTCAAGGAGAAATCATAGCTGATTCATTATAGACAAAAGTCTTGAACGAGTGTGGAGGGAGATTACTTTTATGTGGCTGTGTCTCTGCTTGTTGCAGGTTCATGGAGTGGTTCATGACACAATCACTTTTGTCCAGAAGGTGATTTCCACTGAGCTGAACAGTGCTACGGACAACCCAGTATCCTTGAGACAATATATTAAGCCATTCATCTTTTATTACTCATTATTCAAGCAAAAATTTTAAATGTGTTGTTTGAAGCTTCTCAAATACGATGATGTGCTGCTTGTCTTTATCGTATCTAATTGTAAACTAAAACAATTAGTTTGGGACTGTTTAGTTTAATATGATCCCTATTAGCTACAGCATTGCAGCAGCTAATCTACTTGAAAATAAATGCCTACCTTTTTTACTGGGGACCCCCTGGAACCACTTCAAGGAACCGTGGGGGTCCCTGGCCCCCACTTTGGGAAATATTGATTGAGGGCTTTTTCATACCAGCAGCATGTGACAGAAATAATTCACCACAAGGTGGCAGTGTTTCACAGACTACAAAAATCTGACTTAAATCCGTCATATGAACCCTTAAATTATCTAAAGCTGGTATTTGCAGAAACCGGGGAGATCATGTCTGGTGGGAATTTCCATGGAGAATATCCAGCCAAGGTACGGTCCCACTGAACTAACTAATAACATCTCTGCTTCATTTATTGTCCTTTTCCCTCTACTATCTCTCCGTCTCCTCCTGGTCTGTGTTTGGGTTGATAAGATAGGATAAGATCAGTGGTGGAAGAAGTATTCAGATCATTTACTTCAGTAAAAGTACTAATACCACACTGTAAAAATACATTTTTACAAGTAAAAATCCTCCACGGGGGGGGTGGGGGGGGGGGGTCATTTTATCAGAATACAGCATAGAAAACCTGCTTGTAAATATTGGATAGGATAGTACAACATAATGTAATTGTGCTAAATAAAACCTCACATTCATTATTAGTTTCACTTGTTATTATTAGTTTCACTTGTTTTACCTTTAAACAAATTGAATATCTGAATACAATACATATTTATTATAGGCTCAATCTGCCACTTAAAAAAACCAAGGGGGGCCAATCATATTTCAAGGTGGGCTGGTGTCACCCCGTGCCCCCCTTCTAGCGCCACCGCTGCTTGTCATTCTTCTGTCGTCCTTCGTAAATGTTTTGGATTGAGTGTGACTTTTCTGTTTCAGGCCCTGGACTACCTGGCTATAGGTGTGCACGAGCTGGCCAGTATCAGTGAGAGAAGGATTGAGAGGCTGGTAAACCCGGCCCTCAGTGGACTGCCGGCCTTCCTCGTCCAGGACGGAGGGCTCAACTCTGGCTTCATGATCGCACACTGCACTGCTGCTGCCTTAGGTCTGTCTCTATGTATTTCTAAGAGATGTTGCTATTGACATGGAAAAACCTCATTCTGAAGACCCCTGGATATTTTTGTCTTGACCAAAGTGGAAGACCAACAGTCAGATTGAATATGACAAATGTGTATTGCAATGGATAAGCTTACAGTACACCATCTTTAAAGGAGAACTCCGGCCAATTTTTACGTTAATCTTGCTAAATATAACTATGCGAGACCTGTCTATAGCAAAAACAGTTAGCGCAACAGCAGCTACCTAGACGGAGCTGCTGCAGCTAATGCCCACCGCTCCCACTTAGCTAAACGGCAGTTATGGGGGCATAAATGAAATAGTGCCTTTGTGTATCTTAACAGACACAAAATGCAATTAAAATGTCTGTGTAACATGAACAGGGACCTTACATGACAACAAAATGCATTTTCAACATTCACCTACGGCCTACACCACGGCCCTGTTCATGTTGCAGACATTTTAATTGCATTTTGTGTCTGTTAAGATACACAAAGGCACTATTTCATTTATGCCCCCATAACTGCCGTTTAGCTAAGTGGGAGCGGTGGGCATTAGCTGCAGCAGCTCCGTCTAGGTAGCTGCTGTTGCGCTAATTGTTTTTGCTATAGACAGGTCTCACATAGTTACATTTAGCAAGATTAACGTAAAAATTGGCTGGAGTTCTCCTTTAAGTATTTAAAACAAAACACTAAGTACTCTCTCACAGTTTGAGCTCGGTGAGTCCTAGCCTGCAGTGTGTTTTAAAGCTATGTGCTAAGTGTGTAGTTTCTGTCTCCGGCGCGTCCACATGATACAAGCCTTCCCCCCCCCCCCTCCTCCACACAGTTGCTAGTAGTCAAGGAGGACACGGAGGATTAAAAAAACATGATGGACTCTTCAGAAGAGGTCATTATCTTTACTCGAGTTTCTGCGCACGAAAGTCACCGGAGGCCACAATCTTCTGAACATAGTCACACTGAGAAATACAGAGAGAGATGTGTGGAGCTGATAGTCTTAATTAGCTTGGTAGTGTTATGGAAAAATCATTCAGGGTGCAGCAGGTGTAGATTAATTAAGAATTAAAATAATTGAGAATGAAACAAATACAAGAAATAGTCGTAGACTGAACCAATGTAGGTTTTTGTAATCTATTAAAGTAAAATATTCTGCAGAATAGGAGGACTGGTTCACAGACCGCACGCAGCAATTTGTGAAAGAGTCTTCAACGTAAACATGAAAATCACAGGCTTATATAGACCTACACAGATAAGGCATAGAGTAGTGACATCAACACATGCATAATGACATCTGTTTCTTCATAAAGTCTCCAGCCTATCTTGGCCTTTGACGTACAATGCGAATCATAAAGACAAGCTGAGGTGCCTAAAAGTCTGTCAGATAATTTAACAGTTTGATCTGACCTCTATCTGTTCACCCAGGCCGTGTCTTTTAGCTGTAGACTTTGTGACTCCTGTTGTATTTCAGTTAGACCAATATAAGCTTTCTCACAGACAAATGTAGAGGCTTATATGAGAACAGTACTAGTAGTTAATTACCAGTAGGTAAAATATAATTTTGCCATTACAGTAGCAACTCATTTGGCAACGGCTGGAATGTAACGGCCGTTCAATAATATCAAAAGGTTACACACTAAAGCTTTAACGGTCCCAACTATCCATTTCTACAGTGTCAGAGAGCAAGGCTCTGTGCCACCCGTCCTCCGTTGACTCCCTGTCCACCAGCGCAGCAACAGAGGACCATGTGTCTATGGGCGGCTGGGCCGCTCGCAAAGCCCTGAGGGTGGTGGAGCATGTGGAGCAAGGTAACATACACACCGCAAATCCTCACAGATCAACAGTATGCGCCTCTGGCAGCAACTGAACCCGTGTCTGTCTGTTGCAGTGCTGGCCATAGAGCTGCTGGCTGCCTGCCAGGCTCTGGAGATCCTGCGTCCTCTGAAGACCACCACTCCTTTGGAGAAGGTCCACGAGCTGCTGCGCTCCGTGGTTGGGTACAGAAAACTCAACCTATGCTACCTAATTTATGGCCACAATTTAGTAATTTGTTTGTTGACGTAGCCTAACTATAATGTGGGCATGTTCTGGCTATTTTGGCCTACTTTACCAGTAAGCACATTGACTCGACGTAGGCGTATTGGCAATGTAACCAAATGATATCAAATGAGAAAATGTATAGAACGCATTGACAAAAGAAATGTCAGACATGTTAGTATTCTTAGCACAAGTTGTCTAAGAAAAACTGCAGCTTTCTAATGTGGGACAGTTGTGTCCCTAATCTGGGACACATGAAAAGTCTAGTATAAAATGACAAAATCACCTGGACAAGTTAGTTAGGCCTAGTTCCAGATATCTGGACAATGTATAAATATGAGTATAGCATCTACAGGACGTTAAGCAGACGTCTGGACGATGTATAGGCCTGCTGTTAATATCAGCATGATGTTGTTAATTGAAATCGTAGAAAGAGCAGCTACACGTCGCTGAAACGCCGTGGAGCAACGGAGCAAATTAGTATATTGAGGCCACAATTTATTTCATTGTTTTTGCATACCGCCTAAAATGCTGGTATCGGTTTCGGAAAGTACTGGAGTTTATGCACTGATCCAATACCACGTAATTTAGCCCTGAAGACAACCTACTTTAAAGTAGTTTATGTGTGTTATTTTTCCATTATGACTTAGTGTCAAACTGGATGATAATATAAAGTTCCCTGGTGTTCATTGTTTGAGTTTGTTCATGTTTCACCAAATGTTCAACCAGTTAAAACATAATATAGATGACACACCGGTATCAGTACTCCTTATCAGCCGATACGCAAGTTCAGGTATCGGAATCGGTATCGGGAAGCAAAAAAGGCTACTGCATTCTTTACATGTTACCAATAAATTGTATCAAAGTTTGAAAGCTAAGCAGACATCCAAACGCTGCAGTGGTTTATATAACTGTACTCTGTTAGAAAAGTCAGTAGATTTTTTTTTGGGGGGGGGATTAACAGAAATGTCCGTTAACTTAACGGAAAAGGTGGTCATCAAAAATTTCAACAATTTCGAAAAAATCGACAAAAAGATTGTAGTGTCACAAAGGTCGGAAAAATGCGACAAGAACGTCGAAAAAACTGCCCAGAATGTTAAAAAACAACAAAAAAGTGACAAATGTCGAGAAAAAAAAGTGACAACGTGGACTCCTTTAATTTCCAAAAACCAACCTCGTTTAAACTGTTGAAAGTTATTATGCGGAAATATTTGTCTTTTGTCAACAAAAACCTGGTCTAAAGTCAATAGCGCAACATTTCATTGTTATTTTAACAGCAAATTAGTAAAATGTGTAGAATAGTATTATAATAGTATTACAATATGACCAGCTCGCACGCTTTCACTTCACGCACGAGCAGATCAGTTTCTCCTCTCCTTCCTGCTTAGTAAATCCTCCATCATAACAGCAATGCTCCAAGGTCCAGACGCGCCTGGCTTTTAAAGGGAATGGGAGATGACTCTCTGATTGGTTGAGTGCATGTTACGCCCAAAACACACCTATGATTAATGAAGACACTAAGTACAACCCCTTTGAACCATGCGCCTGGTGCACGGACCTTTTTTTCCACCGTTAAACTAGTAAACGCACCTGCGCCATGCGCTTCACGCCGTGCGTTTAGATCGTTCAAATAGGGCCCAGCATGTTTAATGGCAAAGCCCTCTGAATACAGCCATATGCGTTGCAGAGCGGTTTAGATGTTTCCTTCCTAGAAGCAGGAAACTTCCAGGTTCCCTCTTGTCAGAAACACAGTATAAAGTCACATCGTGTTGTATGAGTTCTATGAGGATGTCCTTAATAATCTTTGTCTCTCCAGTCCTTGGTACAAAGACCGCATCATGAGTCCCGACATCGAAGCTGCTCACGCACTCGTCAGACAGCAAAAGGCAAGTCTGCCCCAAAACCATCATACCTTTTACATGAGTGGTGTGAAAACTAGGGCTGCATGATATCAGGAAAATATCCGTGTGATTGTTTTGACTAATATTGCAATATGATTCACGATATTTGAGGGAATTATTATTCTAATTTAAATTGAAAGTTTTTTTTAAATTCAAGTGATTACAGTGTGATACTTCAAAGGTAACTACAGTCATTTGTTTTTCAACCTGGACCATTTCTTCCTGTGTGTTTGTGTCTAAGTGACTGATGGGAACACCAATCTCTGACATTGGTCCAGTATTAAGCATAGACCTATATATAATAGGTATTAAGTGAGATCGCCGCAGTCAGCAGCAGCTAATCAGGCTACAATGTAAGTTAATAGGGCAATCGTGCAGCTATTTACCTTCACTAAAGTCCTTTTTTGAAGCTGACAGGCTCAGAATATTATTTTAAGTGTCTGACAACATTATGGAAAGGATTTCTAAGGAGGTCGACCTTTCTGTTAAAGAGTAAGATCTTTTGTTAAACATAAAAACATCCGCGAAATTGCGTTTGCTAAAGCCACCAGAGTCCATGTAAATAAGCAGTAATTTTAGCATCGTAAAATACACTTCATTCAAAGTCGACAGAAACAAAATTAAACTATGAAAAGCTGTTTTGGGTCGTCTTTCCACTTTTCCAACCATCACAACTCTAGTTTTGGTTGAAATAAAAATAGTTTACCGATTTACATGTGAAAAAATGTTGGCTCTATATACACTAAAAGTACTGCTTTTTTAAATGGAGTCTGGTGGGTTTAGCGCTAGTGACGTCAGAGCTGTTTCTGGTTAAACAGAAAGGTCTTAAAGAGGTTTTTAGTAAAGGTCTATCTCTGAAGGGATCCTCTCAATGTTGTCAGACACTTAGAATATTAATGTGAGCCTTTTAGCGGCATAAACAACCAAACTGATGATGCACATTTGCCCCACAGTTACATTGCAGCCCCGTCCGTGGCTGCTAGTTACAGCATTTACGCTTAATACTGGACCAATTTCACAGATTTTTCTTCCTATCAGTCACGTGCACACAAAAACATAGGAAAATAGGGTGCAGGTTGAAAACAAACGTAGTTACCCTTTCATTTAGAATGGTTTGACACATACTGCGCCCCCGCGATTTGGATACTGCATTAGTCCATATGGTGATTTGGATAGAACCGAGATTCATTGTGCAGCCCTAGTAATAACGTTACATTATGAATGATGTCATGCTGTTTCTTTTGCTCTTAGGTCTGGAGGACAGTTCAACCGTACATGGACGAATACAAGAACAAGCTGAAGATATGATCATGTACAGAGGCTACACTCCCCAGAGAGGAAGGCTACATGCAAACTGGGGATCTGTTTAATACAAGAAAATAAAGATGGGGAGACATTTTAAACATCACTTTTGAATTTTTATTCAAAGGATTTACACAACATTAAAGCACATGGTAAATTGTGTCAACTTACAAAAGAGCTGCATGATCTGATGTGGCAGTAACAACGTGCCTTCTCTCCGCTCACACAGAGGTGTTCAAAAATAAACATCCAACACTTCCCATTACCCCCCCCCCCCCCCCCCCTCCCCAACCTTGCCAAATGAATTAAATGCATAAAAGCAAACACATTAACACACACAAAACATATTCCGACCACTAAATCATGTCATAAAGACAAGCCTTTAAAATAAAGCCTCCATTTTGCCAACTGCTTTGGAACGTACTCCCAAAACATTTGGTACCTCACAACTAGGAACTAGACTTTCTACTGAACAGGTAGTGATTTCTCTGTACATGAGGGGATTCTTAAGACGCCTCCCCCCCTCTCCCTTCTCCCCATCTATCTGATAACCTCTACCCTGTGGCGGGGTCAGAGGGGGTCAACCCGCCGATCGGTGCCTGGTGAAGGAGCCGCTGTGTTCAGGCTCTCGGGGGGGGGGGGGGGGTTAGGCCTCGTCATGAAAACTGGATCTGCTGCACGGTGGGGATCTGCAAACACAGTCACAACGTGTTGAGCTATTAACAGTTCCAAATGTTTGCCGTACGAGGTAACGGTTCCAGAAATAATTGGGAGTGACAATATAACTCTTTCAGTCAAATTTAAAACTATTCATTTACCACCTGCTTGTCTGCTTTAATTGGTAGTTTGTATGTCTAGTTTAAAGTGCTCATATGATGCTTTTTGGTTCTTCCCCTTTCCTTTATTGTGTTAGATATCTTTTTTGTGCACGTTATAGACTTATAAAGTGAAAAAGCCCAAAGTCCCCCCCCCCAAAGGGACTTACCATCTCCACCAGAAAACACTGTTCACAAACTGCTCCAAACAGCTCTGTTGTAGTCCAGCCTTTACTTCAGAGACACACGTGGTCACTTTGGAACACACGTTATAATGCTCGCCTAGCTGCTAGCATGGCACGCCCTCATACTCTGCTTCTGACTGGCTAGTAGTCCTTACCTAGGTACTGTCAGGACACGCCCTCATACTCTGCTTCTGACTGGCTAGTAGTCCTTACCTAGGTACTGTCAGGACACGCCCTCATACTCTGCTTCTGACTGGCTAGTAGTCCTTACCTAGGTACTGTCAGGACACGCCCTCAGACTCTGCTTCTGACTGGCTAGTAGTCCTTACCTAGGTACTGTCAGGGCACGCCCTCATACTCTGCTTCTGACTGGCTAGTAGTCCTTACCTAGGTACTGTCAGGACACGCCCTCATACTCTGCTTCCGACTGGCTAGTAGTCCTTACCTAGGTACTGTCAGGACACGCCCTCATACTCTGCTTCTGACTGGCTAGTAGTCCTTACCTAGGTACTGTCAGGACACGCCCTCATACTCTGCTTCTGACTGGCTAGTAGTGTTTATCTAGTCACTGAGCATGTGCGACATCCAACAAAGATGGAACAGAAGTGAGATGTCTCACTCTGTAGCTAAAACAGAGAGCTCAGCACACAGGGTGAAAAGAGGAGCTGCAGCAATGTGCAGTACCACAAAATATGGTGTTTTTGAAAATTAAACCATGTAAACCTATTGTGATATTACCTCTAAATACAATTATGAACCTGAAAATGGGCATAATATGAACACTTTAAAAGGGTTTTACCATGTGTGTCATTTCTTAAAGCCTAACCAGAGACAAGGACTGTGAATTAGCATACAGCTAGAAGTGTTGTCCCTAAACTGACAAAATAAAATAAAACTATATCCCAAAAAGTTTGGAATGAATCCCGGGATACATAACTTTGGTTAAATCACAGTCATGTGACCCAGATAATGTAATAACACAAACATAGCCTATTATCATAAAACATTTCTTTTCTAACTGAATCCACCCCCCCTGCTATGAACATGTATAGGGTCAATTGCCAACAACTAACAATTAAAAATAATAAAAAGATATAGTCTGACCAATAAACACTTACATAATTAGAATTTTACTTATCTAAAAAATCAACAATTACCACTCATGCGCCTTAAGACCTTAGCTAATGTTAGCAATTAATTGTGGTTAAACAAAGACACCGCGATTACGTAAAAAAAAAAACAATTATGTAATAATTGTTACAGGCATATGCAGATGATGGGTTATGTTTATTCTTCATCTCATCCAGATCAGTGTAGCAACTCTGAAAATAGGGATGCAAGCAACAGGGTACCACCCAGGGGTCTCCCAAGTTCAATTTAAGACTTTTTTAAGACCTCATCACCCAGGATGAAATTTAATGGAAATCTTTCTGGCCGTATAATGGAAACTTTGTGTGGATTTTAAGCCTGAGAAAAGAAGGATTTGTCAAAGTAACGTTACCTGAATTTAATAAAAAACACAGTTCATTTGTACTCTTAAAACATAAAATGAATAAAATATGAAAGTAAGTACATACAGTAGATCATGCCTTGATGGCAGCTAGCTTAGCATAGCTTTAAACTGGAAGGCATCCAAACTCCCAGCAATAGTCCACTGAACTCCAAAGCTACTTTGTTATGGACAGCATTTATTATAAGAGTAAAGACAGACAGACTTTTTGAAGATATAGCCATCTCATAGATGATTTGACTTTATGAATTTTTACAATCATGTTTGTGACTGACAACAGTGTTATCGGAGTGCATTTATTGTGTCGTTTGATCTGTTTGTTAGAGAGTTTTTTGTTTGTTTTGTATGTCTTGTAAGTTTTGTACTGTTTTATGAAGGACTTGAAATATGAGGTATGCAATTCACATTTTCCTTTAAAAGTATCGGCCAGGCACCGTTTAAAAAGTATCACGTAAGCACCGGTATTGTAAAAAACCTAAACGATACTCAACCCTACAATTGTGCAGAGAGGAAAGTATGTGGGTTTTACCTGTTGATATGAGGTGGTGTACACCATGACGTTCTGCTGCTGACCGTCTGCTGTGATAATCCCAGCTGGCAGTGGGTTTGCTGGAGAGGGCAGAAATGTGGATTATAATGAGACTGAAATTCAGATGTAAAAGAGCAGAATAGAAACTTAAAAAAAAAAAAAACATTTCAAAAGAGGTTGAAAAGAAACAAACATTAAAGTGCTCATATTGTGCTTTCCCCCTTTCCTTTATTGTGTTATATATCTTTTTGTGCACGTTAGAGGTTTACAAAGTGAAAAAGCCCAAAGTCCACCCAAAGGGACTTACCATCTCCACCAGAAAACACTGTTCACCAACTGCTCCAAACAGCTTTGTTGTAGTCCAGCCTTTACTTCAGAGACACACGTGGTCACTTTGGAACACACGTTATAATGCTCGCCTAGCTGCTAGCATGGCACGCCCTCATACTCTGCTTCTGACTGGCTAGTAGTCCTTACCTAGGTACTGTCAGGACACGCCCTCAGACTCTGCTTCTGACTGGCTAGTAGTCCTTACCTAGGTACTGTCAGGGCACGCCCTCATACTCTGCTTCTGACTGGCTAGTAGTCCTTACCTAGGTACTGTCAGGGCACGCCCTCATACTCTGCTTCTGACTGGCTAGTAGTCCTTACCTAGGTACTGTCAGGGCACGCCCTCATACTCTGCTTCTGACTGGCTAGTAGTCCTTACCTAGGTACTGTCAGGACACGCCCTCATACTCTGCTTCTGACTGGCTAGTAGTCCTTACCTAGGTACTGTCAGGACACGCCCTCATACTCTGCTTCTGACTGGCTAGTAGTCCTTACCTAGGTACTGTCAGGACACACCCTCATACTCTGCTTCTGACTGGCTAGTAGTCCTTACCTAGGTACTGTCAGGACACGCCCTCATACTCTGCTTCTGACTGGCTAGTAGTCCTTACCTAGGTACTGTCAGGACACGCCCTCATACTCTGCTTCTGACTGGCTAGTAGTCCTTACCTAGGTACTGCCAGGACACGCCCTCATACTCTGCTTCTGACTGGCTAGTAGTCCTTACCTAGGTACTGTCAGGACACGCCCTCATACTCTGCTTCTGACTGGCTAGTAGTCCTTACCTAGGTACTGTCAGGGCACACCCTCATACTCTGCTTCTGAATGGCTAGTAGTCCTTACCTAGCTACCCCGGTGAAAACCAGAACAGTCACTTTCTCCCAATCAGCCCCCTGGTACACTGGTGAGCTTCGAAAAATGAAAGCAGCTGGGCGTGCCATTGAGAGGAGATACAAAGCCACAGGTCTCACTGTGCACAAGCTCGCTTTTCGGGAACACCAGAAGGGCTACTCAAAGTCACTTACAGAGGCACGGTCACACTTCTACTAAAAGGTCATCAGAAACAGTCCTGGAAACTCCAAACAACTCTTCTCCACCATAAATCATCTTCTCAAACCACAACCCCCCTCATTCACAGAAACTACAGAATCGCACTGTAATCATTTTCTGGCCTTTTTCAAAACAAAAATAGACTCAATTCATTGTACTTTTCCTGGATCCTCAACACTACCCACCCTGACTACCCACTCACAGCTTGCGATCACCGAGCCCCTACACTGCTTCCCAGAAATTTCACAAGAGGTTGAGAAGTTAATCAAAAGGATGAAAACCACCACCTGTGCCCTTGATCCCTTTCCTACATCTCTAGTGAAAGCAAACACCTCTGCCCTAAGCCCTCTGATCACCATTGTAATAAACCACTCCCTCCAGTCCGGCAATGTTCCATCTGCCCTTAAAACTGCCATAATCAGACCACTTCTCAGAAAACCTACCCTTGATCCAGATGCATTTGCAAATTATAGGCCCATTTCCAACCTCCCATTCCTCTCCAAAGTTCTGGAAAAAGTAGTTACCGCCCACCTCCAGGATCATCTCAAACACAACAACCTTTTCAAAAAGTTCCAGTCTGGTTTCCGCTCTGCCCATAGCACGGAAACAGCCCTGGTGAGAGTCACAAACGACCTACGAATGGCAGCTGATGCTGGTTCACCTTCCCTCCTCGATCTGTCTGCTGCTTTCGACACCGTGAACCATGGAATACTTCTCAACCGGCTACACCAAACCACTGGACTCACTGACACTGCTCTTAACTCTTAACAAAGACTCTTAACTAAATCGTACCTCACTGACAGAACAGAGTACATTTCACTTGGAAGTACAAGGTCCTGGCAACACACAGTCACCTGCGGGGTCCCCCAGGGGTCTGTCCTTGGCCCCCTCCTCTTCATCACTTAGATCCTCCCCCTCGGCCATATCATTAGCCGCTATGGAGTCTCATTTCACTGCTATGCTGATGACACAACTGTGCATGAAATCAGGAACACACACCTCTGCAGCCTCACCACCATCATCTCTGTCTTCTACACTCACTGCCTGTCTGGAGGAGATAAAGGTGTGGATGAATCACAACTTCCTCCAGTTAAACAGCTCCAAAACTGAGGCAATTCTTGTTGGCACCTCACATCAAACCGAGTCCTCCTCCATAACGCCTCTCCACAACTGTCACCAATCTTGGTGTAAGATTTGACATACAATTCACCTTGAAGCCCACATCAAAAAACTCTAGATTTCCTTTTACCATCTCAGAAATATTGCAAAACTCCGTTCCGCAGACTGCAGTATGTCCAGAATAGTGCTGCAAGGATTCTGATGAGAGTGCGAAAATACAACCACATCACACCCATTCTCCATTCACTTCACTGGCTCTGAAAGAACTACTCACCACTCAAACTACAACTCGATCCCTCCGTTCAACAAACTCAAACCGCCTCCTTCTCCCCAAGACTAAGCTCAGCACCATGGGTGATCGGGCTTTCTGCTCTGCCACTCCTCGGATTTGGAAAGCCCTCCCCGACCACCTGAGGGCATCTCAACCTACTGAGACTTTTTAAGAAGGACTTAAAACATTTCTGTTCAGCAGAACTTATGAGTTTTAATTAACCCTGCAAATCGTCACATTTTTTGGGTTTTTCATTGATGTTTTTATGATCTTAACTGTAGCACTTTGAGATTTGCTCTAAATGTAAAGTGCATTACAAATAAAATCTATTATTATTATTACATTCAACAAAGATGGAACAGAAGTGAGATGTCTTACTCTGTAGCTAAAACAGAGAGCTCAACACACAGGGTGAAAAGAGGAGCTGCAGCAATGTGCAGTACAACAAAAATATGGTGTTTTCTGAAAATTAAACCATGTAAACCTATTCTGATATAACCTCTAAATACAATTATGAACCTGAAAATGAGCATAATATGAGCACTTTAAGGACAAATTCTCAAAGACATTTAACCCATCGATTACTCACTGAAGCTGTCGTCCGTGAGTTCATCTCCCAGGCCTTCTCCCACCGACACCCCGGGGATCCCCTTCTCGCCCTTCATGGCCTGGAAAAAACACCAGAGCAGCAGAAAACTTTACACATGTGAGCACGGTGACGTCTGGAACTCAACAAGAATGTGATGAGTCAACTGGAAATTAACCGATTCCATTTTCAGGCCTTTGCAGTCAAACGTAGAAACCTTGAATTAAGAAGGGGGGGGGGGGGCTGCTATTGGTTGGGCTGTAATAAAAACCAGCTTCAGTGGATTAAATTACAAACAGCTTTTCAAACATTGTTTTCTGATTATTTTGCAGGGAAACGTTGGTATTTTTCAACCTGGACCCTATTGTCCCATGTTGAAAATGAAAACGGCATTGAACTTTTGTGCAGTGTGCAGACGTTATCTTTTCTTCGCTGACGCCGTTTTTCTGATGGCCCTTGTACCTACATCATTTGCGGTTGAACCAGTAAGTGACTAATGTGAACAATCATTTTTGAAACTGGTCCAGTATTGAGCACGAGAGCGCTGCAGTCTGCAGTCGCAAAAAAAATTGAGCTGCAATGTATTTGGGTCAGAATGGACTTTTTTGTCCACCAGCCAAATAGCTAGAGCTCAGTGTGGATTATAGAAGTACATACATGTAAATATAAAAATGATAAAGCCACTTTACCCATTAGGAACTGTGTACAGGACTGTTTTTACAGATTTACAATAATTATAATACAATTCAATTGTATGATTATTAGGGCTGTCAGTTTAACGCGATATTAACGGCGTTAACGCAAACCCATTTTAATGCCGATAATTTTTTCTGCGATAGAGAGAGCAACGGGATCTGTTAGTCCACTTCTTTAACTGTCTATGGCCACGCCATGTCCCGCCCTACGAAGCAGCTGATTGGTTTGGTTTAGGCATTTCACCGCGAGTAGTTAGGATAGTGGATTGGTCAGGGGATAGGACCTGAACTAATGGGGTTACGTTACCTTGGACGCCTGGCCAATAGTAGTGATTGAAGGGCAGGTCTTATAATTTCGCAGACCGAAAACAAAACAGACACAAACCGCGGCCGGTTTGAGCCAAAGACAGTATGGTTTGAGCTTGCTAGCCGCGTAGCTAGTAGGCTCATCACGGCGATTAGCTTCGGAGCGAGTAGTGACTCTACAGTCAGAGAGAGAAACAAAGTGTCTCCTCTTTTCTTTCTGACCACGGTGGGAAACCTGGAGCAGGAAAACCCTCTCCTTGATTTTACGTTGGTTATGAACGAGAACGAGAACCAGGAAATGAGTCACGGGAAACCAGTTGCTATGACGACGGCTATGCCGCTGACGACGCTATGAGCCCATAGACAGTAGGACGAGCCACGCTCGCCTCAGGCATGAGGCAGTACTACCTGCAGTACTATCTGCAGTACTACCTGCAATGGAACATCGAGGTAACAGCGTTACATTATGTGACAGATTATTAGTTCCAAGTGTGAATGTTAGTGTGAAATTGAACATAACGTATATGACAATGTTGTTTTCAATAAAAAAACATTGTCACAAAGCAAGCCAATCTACTTTTCCATGCTGATAAGAGAATTAAAATGAGAAAATATAATGGGACAAAAAGAAATCAAGGGACATTTAGAATAGATAAAAATGTGTGATTAATTGCGATTAATCGCGAGTTAACTATGACATTAATGCGATTAAATATTTTAATTGCTTGACAGCACTAGTATCTTTTGGTATGCATTTCAGAAAAAAATGGTTAGGATTCAGGTGTAATTGCAAATAGTGATTAATCATGATTAATCCACTGACAATTCTGATTAATTTGATTAAAGATTTTAATCATTTGACAGCCCAAATGATTATATAATTGTGAGTAAGTATTTCATTTGGTTCTCATGGTTACAAGGTTCTAGATTATGTCCGTTACTGCATGTAGGTCCAACAGGATAGAACATTTTAAACGACTGCGGACAGACATTTTGAAAAATGGCTGCCACGGCAAGCAGGCTGCGAGTGTGCAATGTCCCAATAGCCAGTTTTGCGCCCTAATGTATGTATCAATACATCTGCCAATTTTGGTGCTTTTTTATTTTTTTTTGTGTTGTTACAATTTGTTGAGCTACGCCGCCCCACTAGAGTGAAAGTTGACAATTACCATTGTTTTTATGGCTGGTGAGTGAAGCCAATCTACCAGCCACTTGCATTTGTATCAGCATTTGGCTGGTACGTTTTTCTTTTGCCTGATCTCGTCTGTTCATTTTTGTGTCTTAAACCTTGGGTTGTCTTCCTGTCAACCATGCAACTTTTTGTTTTTCTGGGTCAAAATTTAAAATTCAAAACATTTTACTCATCTTTTTCAACACTTGTTGCTTTTCCCCCGATGTTTTTGTCACTTTTCAACATTTGTCACTTTTTTCAACGTTTTTGTCACTTTTCCCAATGTTTTTGAAGCTTTTCGTCATTGTTTTTTCACCCACTTTCTCCGATGTTCTTGTCGGGTTTTTTCTGCGGCTTTGACATTTTTTGTGGGGGGTTTTCCACAATTTTGAAGCTTTTTCATTCTTTTCTTCTTTATTTCTTTCTTTCTTTTCTGTTCAAATGCTATAAAATTGAATAAAAAGTAGTAGTAAAAAGTAGTAAAAGTAAATTCAATGAAAGTAGTGAACTGATCTTTTTTTTTTTGTTTACTTGTGAAGAGCATTGTATGGAACAATTTTTACAAAAAATGGGTTAAATAAGACCCGAGGACAACAACAGGAGGGTTAACTAAGTCTCGCTCAAGAAGAAGTCTGAAGCGCGCTGGACCGATTTCAAAAGTTGTCGTCATCAGTCACTTGAGACACAAAAACGTGAAAATACCAAAGTTTCCCGTTTAACCAGAGAAATGCCATTGTCTGTTTTAGGGTAATCAAGTTGATTGTATTTAAACATTTTAGACAGTTCAACACAAGTTATGACTCTACCCAGTTTCTCGCTGAAGTTCCCAACACATCTGGAAACCCAGCTGCTTGATGCTCTGCCTGTTGCCAGCTAGGCTGCTTTTTTATTCACAGTGGGCAGAAAACAATGTTAGTGGGCAGACAGACAAACTGGGCTGGTTAAGATGATTGGGATTATTGTATATGTGCTCAAACCTTCTACTGAATTATGTAATCATACAGTTTTTTTTAGATTTGGAATTAATGACCTGATTTAAAGCTATAGTGCGTAGTTTCTGTCTCCCCCATGAGGAATTCTAAGTAAAGACAACAAAACTGTCGGCGCGTTCACATGATACAAGCCTCTACCCTGTAACGGACGTTCATTAATATCAAAAAGTTACACACTAAAGCTTTAACCAACAGTTAGCAATACTACATCGAAACCTAATCTGATAAAGTTTTGTTGCCAAAGTTGCAAATAATCGATAAACCTGAGGGCTCTGCTCCATGGAGCGGGCTGAACGATTAACCGTTTTCAAATCAAAATCGTGATTTGAAAGAATACGATTAATAATTAATCAAATGTTTGGTGTAACATTTGGTTTAAATTTTTTTATTCCTCTTTATATTATATTTATTGTTTTTTTTTCATAAGATAAATGCTGGAATCAAGTTACATATCACATATTGTTAACAGAAATGTCCTATTTTCAGTGGATTTTTGATTTATATTTTATGACTTTAACATGATGGTAGAAAGTGCAACATGTAGATGCTCTATTGAACTGAGGCATATCAGATATTTCAGTTTACAAGTACTGATATTTTTTATTGGAATTGTTTTTATTATTATAATTTCAGCTTTTGTGATAAATGTTCTGTGTTTGACTGTTCAATGTTCCATGCTTATTAAAAGAAAAAAACTTATTGCGTGCTGTTGATATCCATTTTCTCATTCTTATATAAGAGTATAGAGCAGTTTGGATCTTTTATACGTTACAGAGTGAATATTGAACTTCATCTAAACTTGAAAAAAGAAAATAAATGATCACATATTGAATCATAATCTTAATATCTGGCAGAAAAATCCCAATTATTCCCCCCCAATCGTCGAATAAAACATCAAATGAGTGGGACATTTTTAACAAGTTGACTGCGGTGCATGTCCATGCGGTCACGTGGACCCCGGTATGCGTCTCACCTCTCGGAACTTCTGCAGGTAGAGCTTCAGCGGCTCCACGTACATGTCGAAGCCCAGCGTGGACATGGCGAACAGGATGTCCTCCCCGTTGATGGTCTTCCTCTTCTCCTGGTGGCAGCGCTCGCTCGCCTCCGACGTGATGAAGCTGATGAACTCGCTCACGCACTCCTGCACGCACTCCTTGGCGTCTTTTGCAATCTGGCGAGAAGACAGGAATTAAGGGTGCTCCGATCAGGATTTTTGGGGCCGATCACCGATTGCTGGCAGACGTATCGGCCGATACCGATCACTTTTATGAACTGAAAATTACGCCATTACGTAACAGTCACACATGTTTAGAGAATGTATCAGTAATTGTTTGGCTTTCTGTCCTAGCTCAAAATCTAAAAAATGTCCTTTCAATCACTGCAGACATTTCTTCAGCACACACACACACACACACACACACACACACACACGGGGAAACAGCTGTTTGAGTGGCGCCAGAGCTGCTAGCTACACGACTCCGCTCTGCCTTAGCGTTAGCTAACTTTGAAAACTCCTCATACTCCTTTCTGTGGCTAACCTTCAAATGTCTGATGAGGTTGGTGGTGTTAAATGTCTTTGGAGATTTCCGCCTCGTGGTATTTCCTCGGCACACACGTTGCAAATCTCTAATGTATTGTCTTTTTACCAGATAGCAATGAGTCGGCTGACCACCGGCGGTGCTCCAGAGGCAGTAGAAGCGTCAGAATCGCAAAACACGTTTGCCGGAGAACCACCGGTGGCAGAAGCTTTTTAAAAGCGGTAGCCGCCTTCCTACCGCCTTTGTTCCGCGCCAGGCCCGCGGGCCAACTGCTGTTCTGCTGCCGTTCAGACACCTTGTAGAACTGCCAGACCGCTGAACCATTTAAAGCCATTATCGGCCGATACCGATCGGTGACCGATCGTTCGGAGCACCCTTAACAGGAATGTACACGGAAAAAAAATTTGCAGGAGAACTGAAAGCATGACCCTGAGTGCTTCCATTTTGGCTAACCCAAAAAAAAAAAAACACAACCTTTATGTGAATGAGAATAATGAGGTAGTGATGCAGGGAAATTAAGACCTATTTAAAATGATTTAAGCTCTAGAAAACAATGCTTTTTAAGACCCGGCGGAAACCCAGCGTCAATACTGCCAGTAAAGTAAATGGCGTTAGCCCCGGAAAAACTTCATCTTAAACCTGACAACATATGTTGCAGAACAGTGTTTCCATTTCACATGGCATACAGTATGCACTCCTGTACCTTTCACCAGCAAAACAACTAAAATTGAAGAAATAAAATTTTTAAAAAAATGCGGTATTGCGGTGATTCATGTTATTGTACCAGCCCTAGTGGAGTTATACGAGCTACTTCTCCATAGTCAGTGTATAAACTACAGCAGATGGTGGTCGGCACGCCCCCAGTCTGGAGAAGCAGACAGGAGTACCAACACATAAGCTAAGCAATGTACTGCTGTGGACGTAGTCAGCAGCTAAAAAAAAAAAATCAATACCGGAAGTGTATGCTACGGTGGTTGTAGCTTTTGTGTTGAACTGTCTCAGCCAGCGTAGTATGCTGTATTCAGAATACTTTCACAGCTTTACCTTGCTGTCAGACCGCCCTTTCTGACGGGGCACTGAAGCACAGCAATGAATACAACCACACTCGTGTTTTGCACGTGACCAACAAAACGGGGAACCACTCTGTAAAACTGCTCCGCAGCACTACTGGAGGTCTGCTCCGTCCCTTCCCTCTCCCACTAACCTTTCCAGTCTGAGGAACGGCATTCTTCATGATGCGAGCCACGTTGGCGATAGGAAGATAGATGTCCTGCTCCCTGAAGTTTTCTTTGATGCCGCTGTCATCGTGGTCATTCAGATTCTCCTCGCCGTCATCTGCAGAAAAACAAACACACAAGATAGAATCAGCTCCGTGGAAACCTGAGCTGAAATCAATCGTTTTCAAATACAAAACCACGATTTGAACAACTGCGATAAGCTCATCGCGAAGACCGCGATTAATCAAACGTGCAATATTTAGTTGAATGTTTAGTGTAACATTATTTATTCCTATTTTTATTATTATATTTACTGTTTTTTTCACAAGATAAATGCTGATATAACGTTACATATCAGATTTTTAACAGAAATGTCCCATTTTTTGTGGATTTTTCATAATGTTTGATGGTAGAAGGTGCATCATGTAGATGCTCTATTGAACTGAGGCATATCAGACATTTCACTTTACAGTGAAGTATTGATATTTTTATTGGAATTGTTTTTTATTATTATAACTTTAGCTTTAATGTTAAATGTTCTGTGTCTGACTCTTCAATGTTCCATGCTTATTAAAAGAAAAACACTTATTGCTGGCTGTTCATATCCATGTTCCATAAGAATATAGAGCAGTTTTGATGTCTCATGTTATAATGCTCCATGACATGTTTTATCTGTTACACAGTGAATATTAAACTATAGCTAAACTGCTTTTAATTGAATCGTAATATCTGGCAGAAAAATCCCAATTTGATTTTTTTTGCCCAAATTGTTCAGCCCTAGCGTAAACAAAGCTTTCTGAAGATCTACACTTTGTCTCCTCACCATCTTGAGACTGGAGAACGTAGTGACCGGATGCCATGTACTCTCCGGCGATGCCCAGCTGGGAGGCGTCCGTGGTCGAGCTGTCTCCGTCCATCTGCAAAATAAAACCCACAGCGGTCTCATTTCAACATCTAAAAGCTAAAGCAATGTACCGGCAAAGCCTAAAATGTACCAAGCATCTCAAACTCACTCCATGGAATCACACTGGAAGTTTGACTTGAGTTATTTACAAAGCTTCCTACACACACAGTCATCAAGGAGCAAATCTCCATGTAGATACAGCACCAAAAATATATATTTTTCCAAACTAAGGAAAATGTCAATTAGATTTCCTCAACTCCTAAGCTGTTTTCATGTCTGAGTTTAATCCATAGGTGTATCTTGCGGTTTAGGCAGTATACTATAGATAACATGGGGTTTTCCTTTCCCATATTAAACACATCGTAATATAGCCATACATGAATAAATGAAAGGGCCTCGGGAGTGTTTTGATGATTCCTTCAATGTAATTCAAATTGAATTTCAAAGTACACGCCCACTGAACTGCTGTAGATATCAACTCTAAATCCGTGTATTTAAAGTTTAGTTGAGAAGTTGTTAGAAAGGAACCAAGTGTGTGTTTTGCTTTGTCTCTGCCTGTTAAGTAGACCGCAGCTGACCTATTCATTAACGTTAGCTCACTGACTTGGCGAAAAAAGCGGGTCTGGTCTTGTGCCAGATATGTTGCATTCAGGTCACTAGCGTTAACGTCATTTAAATACGTTTCTACTTTAAAGACGCTGACTAACGTTAGTGGTGTCGCATCTTTTTAAAGAATTTTCAGAGGTTGACAATTAATGTTGGCACAATAACCGCCCCCCCCCCCCGCCCCCCCTTCACATTACACGCAGTCTTGTATGATGAAATATATGTATTTGCTGGCTCGGGGGAATACATTCTGAAGAGATATTTTGGCACGGCACTGGGATTGCGAGCTGGCGTTAACGTTGTGTTAGTGCAGTTAGCATTGTAACTTACATGAAAACCGTGCTAGTTAGCTACACATCTGTAAACCCGCAGTTAGCTCAGTTAACGTTAGCAACACGCTAAATACATTGTTCTGTGTTTAGCTTTAGTATGCTAACTAGCAGATGTCAGCCGCGGGTATATGGGATATTTAGCTAACGTTAGCTAATATCAACCCACAAATGGAGCTAGCTAGCCAGTTCCCCTGTCTTAATACAACTAACTAGCGTTAACTTAATCAGTTCAGCTTAATGAAGAGAGGCTGTCCAGCGGGCTGTTACCTTCTGTAGTTACCGTTAACCTATTCAGGTACATAGTGTCCCTTGAAAACATGTTCATTGTAAGTCCACTGCGATTCGCGCCTGCAGAGACAGGCCTGTTCTTTGTCATACCGAGCGGAGCAAGACGTGGCCGGGGCCGAAATGTAAAATAATCGTTTATAAAGTTTCGCCCGCTGGATACTTCCTGATGAGCAGCCCTCATTCACTCAGACAACAAATAAAAAATCAGACAGAGACGGACATTTCCATTCGAGCTAACGAGAAATCGGTTAGCAATCATTGGCCGGAGCCAGGCACAAACCTGCAATGAAGCCCTGGTTGGTTACCTTCCTGAGACGGCTGTTTGGTTGGACAGAAAATGGCTGCGAAAGGACCAGTCCCAGCGCGTAGCCGCGGCTGCATCACCAGCGCTTGCCGATAGAGGGCCGTGATGCGTTTAGGGACTCCTCGCAAGCTCCTACCTCACAGGTTTAAAGCAAATTTAGCAGTGCAAATGTACATTAGTCGTTACTGTGAAATTGTAAAAATCGCTTGTTTTTCAAAATGTGTACTTTAGCTTTTTTGGTTTATAATCAAAGCTAATTAAGTCTAAGTACAGAGTCACTGCATTCTGAACCGACAGAAAATACACAATGCAATTTGCACTATAAGATGCACGTATTGTGGTCGAAATCGCGCTGAATTTTTATAATTCCTACATTTATGGCTGCACATGAATGCATGTCTTCTAGCCAACAAGTTTTCCTCAAATGTGTCACCTTCCCTCGGCTTTTCTTCCAAGAATACTGCTCAGCAGGCGTCCGAAGTTCTGCACTGAATTACCAAATACCCACAGAGAGCCTATTTAGGACTATTCAGAGCCTAATAGGTGCAATGAGGCTGAGGTTATGTGTAGGAAAACTGTTCCTATAAGTCCTTTTTGACAAAAAGAAGGTATATGTTATCTTAAACAGCTTTTCCTGCTAACCAAAAATAAGGTTTTGGCCAACTGTGTGGTATTTATACTACTTGTATTTATACTACGCCAGTATATAACTGTGTCCAAAGTCTAATGCTCTTAAACTTTGTTCTTCCCATTCCGGCCGGAAAAACACAAAACATCTTAGGCAATTTTTGGTGCAAAAACATAACATATTTTGATTAGTTTTTTTTTTTTTAATATATTTATTATTTTTTTAAAGTATGAACATTCAAAAATGCCTGTCAGTTGATGTCATCCAGTGCAGTACACATCTAGCCGTCAGTCAGAAAGACCTCCGGGCACCCTTTTAACGTAACTTTTTAAACGTTATTCCACTGTGCTAACTGCATTTTAACGTCATGGGACAGACTGAATTATGTAACTAGAAAGACTGAGAAATTTCTGAGAAAACTTCCTTTAATGCTGAGCCATAGGGCCATTACTACAAAGGTGAGGTGGTATTACAAATTAAATCAGATATGTATCCATGGAAAACCATACATTTCCAAAATGCAGTGTTGAGTTAAATAAAGTTTCAATAATGGTGATGCTTGATAACCATGTATATTATATGAAAGTTAAAACAATTATGAAAACAATGAACATTTTGATTTAGGTGTATTTGATGCCCCCCTTGCAGCTGTTTCTAATCCACCTTTGTCTACCTCACATCATCACAAGTTTCTAAAGAATTGATTAAGGCCAGGTCTGTCATTTAGCTTACAGAGAAAGCTCATTTGTCCTCACAGGAAAGGAGAACTGTCCCAGCCTTATGGGGCCACACCCTGCAGAGCCAGACTGATTAGAACAAAGAAATGTGTATTCCTGTAAGGCGTAGGAATAGTTGAGTTTTACATATCAGAACCTTTTCATCTATGACCTGAAGTGACCTGGCAAGACAGAGGTGGGTCATAGGTGGATGACATCTGACCAATAAGGAGGGATTTCATTTGAGCATCCGCCTTCAAATCTGGAGATAAATTAGAAGTTCTGAAATGATTCAGGACAGTAAAAATGTGACTCCACCGGGGAAGCATCTTTGCTGTCCGCTGCTCGCAGTGTATTGTATTGTATTGTCTTGTTTGTCCAATGTCAGCTTAATTGTAACTGTTGCCTTTGTCATGTCGCTTTCATCATAGCGTTAATTAAATATTCTCTTTAATCCTCCAATTGCTCCCAGGCCTTTTCTCCTTCCTCAAAGATCCAAGAACACGTCTTTTAGTTTTTTTCTCAACAGCAGTAACAACAACTTTAGAAAATTAGACATTTATGCGACTTTGACGAATGGCTCAGATTTTCTTTCTGAATGATCTTGGCATCTACATTCTGGGTTTAGTTTCATGATGCTGGGATATTCCCAGAGCAGAACTCCTTGATTAGTCTAGCATTTCCAGACCTTCCTCCACAGTCCCACAAAAGACAACACAGCATTCTGGGATGGGAGAAAAATGTGCTGTGGTTTATTGGCATTTCTTTAAACTATAGGGCTGTCAAAATAACGTAATCATTTCGGTTAATTAATCTGTGAAAAAAAACACGTTCAAAAAAATATCGCAGATTAATCCATTCCATATTGACCTTTCACCTTGAGCCGTTCTGACTGTAAAATGAAGGAGGGAGACGAGAGAATGCGCAACAAAAACATTGCTGCATGTGACGCATGGGCGTAAATCCCAGGACCCCCCCGACTCTCCCCCCCCTAGAAATATCATTAAAACATTGCTGTGTTTTGTAAATAACATAGTGATGTATACTTAAAATATCTGTGTAAGTGGTAAAACAATACAAACCCCCCAAAAATGCTTTTTAAGTGTTAGAAACATTTTGAGTCCCCCCTCCCTCGCCTCACAATGGTTTGGTCCACTGCCCGCTATAGTTAGGATCTGCACTCGACTCAGTCACATCGGTAGTGACAGGAATGTAGTAAGTTACGGTTCAAGGCTATTTTATTCACATTAAACATCGGATGAAGTTTTTCTTTTCTCAAATAGAAATGATGCTGAGTAATTAATGAATTAGTCATGATAAAAAAGTTTGCTATGTTAGTGTAATATAATGTAATGTTACCTAGTTTGTTGGATATAAATGCACCCTCTACAACTAACGTTACCACGGCGATAAGCCTGACGTTATGTGTGTGAACTGATATTAGGGTTAATATTGAAGATCTACAGTTGGGTTTTGCTCAATATGATGTTAAGTGGCTGATCAGTTAAATATATATATCCTCTGTCCCAGACTAAACCTAATATTTATGTGGAGGACGCAAGATCATTTTATAATTATAATATGACCGCATGGTGAACCTATGAACCCAACTCATATTTAGACATCTGACGTTAAAGATTTGTGTTGTTGCCCAGATAAAATGACAGAGAAAAGAAAAACAGACATAACATCCTTTTTCAGTGCCCCAAAACGCCAAGTAAGTACAATAAGTCCTCATATCAAGACAATTTGGTAACATCTTTATAAGAATGGGTGCTTATGGAAATACTAACGTCACTATGTCACAGGCAAAGGAGACAGAAAGAACTGAGGAACAGGGAGACCAGGGACAGTCAGGTGTAGAATCTCAGGTAAGTGTGAGGAACAGGGAGACCAGGGACAGTCAGGTGTAGAGTCTCAGGCCCCATCCAGACAAAGACGTATTTTGATGCAAACGCACATCTTTTGCATCGTTTGGGCCGACTGTCCACACGAATCCTGTAAATGCACTGCCCGTAAACGCACTTTTTTGAAACCTGGTCCCAGGGTGAATAAAAAAAAAGCCGGCTCACGTTTGGCTTCATGTGTACGGCGAAACCGCATACGTGCGTATCGATGTCATCCCCACACACCTCGGACTCAAAGCTCCGCCTTCAACCCAGCTGACGGCTAACAAGGACGCCATGCTGTTTATAAAGTGGAAGTAGAGAATTTATCAACTAGCTAGCTAATCTGTCTTCTTATCAACTCCTTGAACGGATTATAGTAACTTTTAGCAACGCTTATTGTAGAAAGGCTACCGCAAGAAAAACGTGTAGCTAGATTATCAAAAAGACATCGGATCATTGATGTTTGTGTGACTGCCGATGTTGATGTTAGCTAGCGTTAGCTAGCTGCAATCATGTCCGATAGAATAAACAAAGTTTACATTCTTTTTCTAGGTGGCCTTTATATAACGAGCAGTGGTGTAAGTTATTAAAGTCTAGTCCATGGATGTGTTAAGCTAAGAGAACCAACAGTCATATTATGAAAGGAAGTGACTGAAGGCTGCTCTTCTTCTTCGTTCCGTTAATTTCTGTAGCAATAACAGCGCCGCCTACAGGCCTGGCATATGAAGTACCGTGTTGAGTCATTTACATATGGATTCATGTGGACGTGAATTTTCTTGAACCGAATCCAGGGAAGACGGATGCGTTTTCATCCTAACGTCTTCGTCTGGAAGGGGCCTCAGTGTGAGGAACAGGGAGACCAGGGACAGTCAGGTGTAGAGTCTCAGGTAAGTGTGTTAAGCTTAGTTCATATTTTTGGAGGTGTGTGGCTGTCAGGGTTAGCAGATGAGCTTTACCAGTGGCTTACTAATTTACATTATAAGTGTACAAAAGCATTGTATTTCTTTTATATGGGGACATGTTTTCAAAATACGTCATTGTGTTTTAAGGTATTTTTCTGGCTTGATTGTAAACAACTTAAAAATAAATTCATGGTTTTAAAGAAGAATATTTTGGTCAATTTAGTCAGATTTTTCATTGAATCAAAGAAGGATAATGGTACAGTCTCCATGCTACACTAATGATAGTATTGTGGCTTTCCTCTGTGCACACATGTCCTCTACGAGTATATTTGTGGCTGTATTATTTGTGTCCCCTTCAAAAATTGCTAGCTAGTAGCTGGATTAAACACGGTTAAACTGCTGACAGCTAACACTAAACGGTGTGAAGTTTGACTGTGTTTCTGCCATTATTGGAAAAACACGACGAAGATGGTGTGTTCAATGAAACTGGTAACCTACAGCCTTGCGGTGCATTCGTAGTTATTGTAAAATACCCTTTTGAATTTATTTCCTCAGCATATTAGGTCATATTGTTGATTGTTATGGTCATTATTTGAACAATGAAAATAATAATAAAAAGAGCTTTTTAACTTTAATGTCACTAATGCTGATTATTCATTGATTCATTTGAATTGAAATATTTAAAATACTTTCACAGCAAAAATCATGTATGCGATTAATTTAGATTAATTAATCACAGGGTCTGTAATTAATTCAATTACACTTTTTAATCGACTGACAGCCCTACTTTAAACCAATCACAATTGTCTTGGGTGGCTCTAAGCGCTGGACAGAGCCACGGTGCCTCTGCAAAATAACCTCGGGAAGGAACTTGTTTTGGTGGAACATGTGTACGTTCAAAAGTAGTTTTAGGCGTGCAACAGAAAACTCAGATTGGACAGATAGTCTAGCTAGCTGTCTGGATTTACCCTGCAGAGATCTGAGGAGCAGTTAACCAGAGTCCTCAGAAATCCACCGGAGACACATAAAGAAAGAGGAAGGAAACTGACATCTGAAAAAGAGTGACATCCGGCGGAATTTCCGGCAGAATCCCGGAAGTGGAGCGTTGTGGATGTAGACTAACAACAGATTAACACTGACTTTTTTTTTGCAATACTTTTTTAGGGGTGCCAGGATCAAGTTTAAGGGTGTTCAGACCCGTAGCAGTAAAACATGGACCCACCAACCACGCCCCTCACTGGGTCTTTATGACTACGACCTGCTGGTTAGTGGAGGGGGGGGGGGGGGGGGGGGGGTCAACACAAGTTCTGTAGTCAGTATTTACATGCTTTTCTTTCCTACTTATTTAGCTTTCTCCTTGTACTTTGTTCTATCTTCTCCGAAGCTTAAAGATTAGAGTAATGACAGAAAGCAGGACCTAAAGAAAGTATAAATCCGTGTAATCTCATGTATATTCAATATTGACCTAAATAATTGTGATTGGGAATTTTTTTCCCATAATCGATAAGTTCCTCTGCATGCATCTAGCTGTAACTCCGGCTTCACTCGACCAACTCAACCTCATAATTACCGCTAATCTGGTCAGTGAACACATCCTTTGCCAAATTCGGCTCAGATAATTATCATATTAATGGCTTTATGGTAATAGATGATCTGCGAGCAGCTCTAGAGGAAACATGGAAAATGAGATGAAGAGGCAGGAGCTGTGATCGTTGAGAAGGACACATGCTTAACCTGTTTCAATATTTAATTTCCCAGCTCTTTCTCTTTTGCCGTCTGACTCTGTGGCTCTCATTTATTCTGTTTTTGTCTTCTCTCACTCCTCCAGAAAGCCGCGGCGTTGAGGAGAAAGGTGCTGATCCTTGACCCTGTGGCTCCTTCTCGGGGACGTTTGAGTGTTTAATCCTCCGAGTCTGGAGAGTGAGGGTGATTGTCAATCATTTCTCTTCTCTATGTTGTTGGCTCTATGTTTCATACACTGTGTTCCTACTGAGTTTCATTGATGCTTGAAATATAGCATTTTAGTCAGAAATGCTCTTATCTTCTCACGTCTCATTTTGTCTTTGTTGTCATGATTTTCTTTTCTTTCTTTTCCTTTGGTGTCTTTCCTTTTGTCTTCTGTTTTTTTAATTTCCTTTCTTTTTTTACTCTTTTCTCCTCCTCTTTCTTTCCTTTCCTTTCCTTTTGGTTGTTTCTTTACTCTTCTTTCCTCCAGAACTGGGAGGTTCCAGTCTCAATATTGCACTGATGGATAGCATCAAGACATTTCTACAGACATCTCTGCTGAGAAAAGCTATTCAAGACTCTCAGAAATATGGCAGAAGGTTGAAAGAGCATGGTAATAAAAAAATAATATATATATATATATATATATATATATATATATATATATATATATATATATATATATATATATATAACTGGAATTGGAAATTGTGTGACTACTTATAATAATCAATTATGCAAATTTTGATCATCCAAATTTGAATTGAAAACTTGAAACATGTTTGCAGCATATAAATGTTACAAAATCTACAGTGCAACAAAATCTAATATAAGTCATTAAGGAGTATATATATATATATATATATATATATATATATATATATATATATATATATATTAGGGCTGGGCAACGATTAAAAGTTTTAATCGCGATTAATCGCATGATTTCCCCGATTAATTGTGATTAATCGCATTGTTATACGCAAATTCCAATAATGAATTCAAAAGTAGTGTATAGCGCAATTTTATTTTAAATGTTCTGCCATATGAACTAAAGTGCCATAACATTTGTTCTGCAAACACTTAACATCAGCATTTTGTTTATACAGTAGCAGTTAAATAAAATATTTAGTGTAAATCTCAATTTAAACAATGTAATCAAAGCAAATACCAAATGAAAGCTTATTGCCACTGCCAGGGCATTCATGTTATCGTGTTTGTTATATATATTTAAAAAAAAATAAAAAAATCCTGAGCCACAATCATAACATTAAAACAGGCAATCTCTGAGTTCCAACAGAAACATTTTGTTCTTTTATCAGAAGTCTCTGTTCAGTACCAAATGTCCCGTAGAGTGAGGTGAACCACAAAAAAAGTTCACTGCTGGGATTTACTGTGCAGGGGACTAGTCTGTAAAGTCCATGTTTATACTGGATTTCCTTTGGAGAATCTCACTCAAAAAAGCACCAGATAACACTTTCAGTGCCGTTTGTAGATTCCTAAAACTTGATGTTTTTTTTTACTCTTCTGCACGAAGCCAGTTGCTAAGGCACACAAGATTGTTTTACATTTTCAGACGATAAAGACAATCTCTTCTTCTGTACAATATGACCAGCAAGAGAAAACAACCTTTCACAGGGTACAGAGGTTGCAGGTATGGCCAAGTACTTCTGTGCATAGGGGGCTAGCCTGCTGTGTGAGCCTGCATGTTTGGACCACCACTCTAATGGACAGGACTCTGAACTGATGGTGGGCTCTGCTTTGTATCGACACACACTGTTCTCAATTGAGTCTTCTTCTTTCAAACTCAGATGAAGCAGCCAATAGGGTTAACTTTTTCTTTTGATGACTCTGATGTTTTTTCTTCCACAGGTGTCTCTGCAATAACCATCTGTTCCTTTACTAACTTGGTGACTGAGGCCCACACCTCACTCCTCTCAGCTCTGGGTATACACTTGAGGTTCTTGAATCTAGGATCTAATATAGTAGCAATCTTCAGATATGCAATGTTGGCATTTTCCTTGCATGTCTCCAGGTCTTTTCTGAACGTAGACTTGAACTTGGCCTTGTAGGCAGGGTCATCATCTGAGCCCTCCATCACCCGAGAGAGATGGCAAAAAGCAGGCAGAGCCACAGAGCATGAGACATACTTTTCCCCTCCCAAACGTCACATACCTGCAACAGAAAATCAACACCACTTCAGTCAAAATAAATTGCATTCACTTATACACAAAATATATCCTCTACATATTCATGCTGCATTTTTACACACATATTTACACTATTTCTCTCTTACATGCACTCTGCCAGGATAGTGAGAAATATGACGTAAAACATACTTGCAAGGCTCCAGTAGCGTTTCCAACCTCTGCAGTTTGTCCATTTCAGCTGTAGTTGGCATGACAAGCTTGGTGTGGTGAGGACATCCCTCAGTGGCTGTTCGTTTCTGCGGATGCTTTTTATCATGTCCAGAGTCCATCTGGTTGGAACATCTTGGATAAGCGACTCCTTCTTCTGTCCACTGTAACTTGTTGTTGCTCTAATTCTGCAGCACTTGCTGGACTGTGTTTAAAGTTCCCCACAACTTTTCTGCACTTTGCCAGGACATTGTCAAACGCACTGTTATGCAGAGATACTGTGACAGAACGCTGGAGACTGTGCGCAAAGCAGGGAACATGATCAAAAGACAGATGTCTCGCAGCAGCGATCATATTTCGTGCACTATCTTTGCAAAGTGTGGTGACTTTATTTGACACATTCCACTTCTGTGCAACAGAGATGGCAAAAGTACTCACTTCTCATACTTAAGTAGAAGTACAGATACTTGTGTACTGATTTAACTTATTTACTCAAGTAAAAGTAACAAAGTACAGGCTTGGAAATGTACTTAAAGTATAAAAGTAAAAGTAGCCTTGTGAATGACAACCATTTTTTTATGCAAAGCTACCTGGACCACAAATGTTACTAGAGTGCAAGCTGAGAAACTTCAGTAGACGTGGAGAAAAGGCTCTTTATGTATATATGCCATTGTCTACATTTTAAATGGATGTCTGCCAAAAGGCCTAAAACATCACATATATGATTATTGTGACAGAGACTGGGACTCCAGGTTAATAAGATTCTGACTGAGTAGCAAGATATGAATTCAGTTGTGATTCTGTAATAAATGCAACATATATTCCCATCCAATTAGATTGAATTTGGTATTGATGACGCCAGGGCTGGACTGAGACAAAAAATCAGCCCGGGCATTTTTGGCCCAGGCGGCCCACACCCACCATGATTGGTCAGAGACATTCCCTGCAGACAGTCCTCTTAAAATATGCGTCCATTCTATGATATGAGTTGCCTATTGTTCTACGTTCATGTGATGGTTTTGGATCCTTCAAGAGGTCTCAAGACTTATCTGTTGATCTTACACTTAAATAATTCATTCATTCTTAGAGTTATGATTTGTATATTTATGGTATTTTATTATTATTATTATTATTGATATTTGATATTGTATTGCCGTTATTGTTAGTATTACTATTTTGCTTAATATTGGCTTAGCAACTTTTAAAAACTGTTTATTGTTAATTTTAACCATTGTAAGATTCATATTTTGTTGCTTTGGACAAAAGTGTCTGCTAACTACAATAACCATAACCATAACCCTTCCCAAAAGCTACAATAAAGCTGGGAGTAGTACATGCCCTGGAAAAGAGAAGCAGTGTACTCACTCACTTTTGATTGGCGACCTGGAGGCCATAGGGTAGCCTACACAATGTCCATACTCAAGTGCAAGTCATTGCCAAAGATAAAGTTTAAAGTATAATTTCAAAGTATTTAACAACATTTAAGTATACAAGTGTATTGTCAGTAAAGTCAATCAAAATGTTGCCTTGGCCCACACCAATGAACAAGAAAGATTTACTCTAACAAGGTAACCTTTAAAAGAGTGAGAAACAGAGAGAAATGTCAGCTAAGTTAAGGTATAATTAATTTAGCTTAAATCTCTGGGCAATGTAGAGAGACAGCTGTATACATAGTATACATGAGCCTAGTAGAACAGGCTGTATACATAGTATACATGAGCCTAGTAGAACAGGCTGTATACATAGTATACATGAGCCTAGTAGAACAGGCTGTATACATAGTATACATGAGCCTAGTAGAACAGGCTGTATACATGAGCCTAGTAGAACAGGCTGTATACATAGTATACATGAGCCTAGTAGAACAGGCTGTATACATAGTATACATGAGCCTAGTAGAACAGGCTGTATACATAGTATACATGAGCCTAGTAGAACAGGCTGTATACATAGTATAGATGAGCCTAGTAGAACAGGCTGTATAGATCACAGACTTCAGCTACCCAACAGGCCAACCCAGGCTAAGAGGGATCCAGCGCCGTTTGCTGGTGCTTAGTTTTGAACAAAGATCGTCTTGTGTCAGGAAGAAAACAAGTCATTTCTATTGAATCAAAATGCAGTAAAATCCCTTCAACATGCAGGATTACTCTACACTCAGCTGTAGAGAAGGGAGACAAAACCAACATACATTAATACGGGTTAGCCACTCACAGTCTAATATTTTCCCCTGCATGTTATTATGAAAAAATGTCTAAACACACAACATCAAGACTTTTCCATTTGATGATTCAGTCATAAAAAACGATCTTCTGGGCAATACTTTACATATCTGTAATCAACAGACATTACTGCAACAAACACAAATCTGAATCAGAATCATTCATTTGTCATTGTAAAACATTGTCACAACGAAATGTAAGTGCTACTCCTTCTGGTGCCTAGAAGAATACATTCATACTCACACGTGGGACAGGTAGCCTACTTCTAGTGCGTAGTAGTATACATTCATACACTTACTCACGCCGCACTCTCACACCAAAAAAATCTTTTCAAAGATCACAGTACTGGAAAAGTGCAAATGCATCATTCAGCATGATGAAGTCCTATTTCTGTAATTGAATGTTTAGAGTTGTGATGGCTGTGGAGAAAAAGCTGTCTCTGAACCTGGATGTGCGAGTTCTGACAGACCTGTAACGCCTTCCTGAGGGTGAGAGGAGTCCTTGATTATGTTTTTTGCTCTGCAAATATACTTTACATATCTGTTATCATCAGACATTACTGCAACAAACCTTACAAGAAACAGATGTAGAATGTAGCCTATAATTACCGTCACATTGTTTTTAATAATGAAAAACTGTTGTCTTACTTGTGGAAAACAAAGGTTGAATTCCTGCATAAACAAGACCTCTTTAAATCCACGAGCTGTATAAAACCATAACCACATCAATAACTGATAAAGTGATTAATCATTGATTTACTGTATTTTATAGGACATCTAATCTTGATCTTTTTATTAGATTTTGTT
>CM042447.1:22898106-22903106 GCA_023631565.1 Gymnocephalus cernua
CAACCCTTAAACAGTGAGGTTACCTGACAGCCACTAACTTTAATGTTACTGCCAAACTGCTTGTTGTCGTTATGACGTGAGGCGCGCGCGCGCGCGCACACACACACACACACACACACACACACACACACACACACCCTCCGTTCCTGAGAGTCCCTGTTAATTCGCGTACTCTTTACCGTCATCAACTACTCTCTCTTCCATCTGTTCCTCCCTCTCTCTCCCGTGGCCCTGTCATGGTCGCTCTCCTCCTCCTCGGCCTCTTCCCTGTCATCATTATGTTGTTTCTGCTTCTCTCTGCCAGTCACCTCTCCTCCTTCCTCTACTTCAGGTAGCCTAATGCTGATGTTGAGGCAGCTACTACAGCCCCAAACATGTCAGCAATTTCGGCACATTTTGAGGCATTCGCCTGTAGATACTAGGGCTGGGCGATAAAACGATAACGATATGTATCGCGATAGACATGTAATCAATATCAATAAAAAATGCGCTCGATAAAAGTTCGATAATTTTTTTTTTTTTTTTTTTTTTTTTTTTTTTCTTCGTCGGAAGAAACCAGAGGTTTCAAAGCAAGTTTGGTTGCATGAACAAAGGCACTCGCTCTCTGGTAGCCTAGCAACGTAGGGAGTGACACGCTAACAGCCAATCATGTAACAGTATTGTGTTTGGTTGCGCCATATCGTTGTCTCGTGTTGGATTCTTCAATAACAGAACCGCCGTGGAGTGATAAGTGGAAAATGCGTGAAGCAGCGAGCGCGGAAGTTCTTGATGAAACGAGAAACGTCAGCTCGCCAATATGGCAGTTTTTTTTATGTTTTATAAGTCTGACCGTAGTCAGACCAATGTCGCAAAAGTACTCACTTCTCATACTTAAGTAGAAGTACAGATACTTGTGTACTGATTTAACTTATTTACTCAAGTAAAAGTAACAAAGTACAGGCTTGGAAATGTACTTAAAGTATAAAAGTAAAAGTAGCCTTGTGAATGACAACCATTTTTTTATGCAAAGCTACCTGGACCACAAATGTTACTAGAGTGCAAGCTGAGAAACTTCAGTAGACGTGGAGAAAAGGCTCTTTATGTATATATGCCATTGTCTACATTTTAAATGGATGTCTGCCAAAAGGCCTAAAACATCACATATATGATTATTGTGACAGAGACTGGGACTCCAGGTTAATAAGATTCTGACTGAGTAGCAAGATATGAATTCAGTTGTGATTCTGTAATAAATGCAACGTATATTCCCATCCAATTAGATTGAATTTGGTATTGATGACGCCAGGGCTGGACTGAGACAAAAAATCAGCCCGGGCATTTTTGGCCCAGGCGGCCCACACCCACCATGATTGGTCAGAGACATTCCCTGCAGACAGTCCTCTTAAAATATGCGTCCATTCTATGATATGAGTTGCCTATTGTTCTACGTTCATGTGATGGTTTTGGATCCTTCAAGAGGTCTCAAGACTTATCTGTTGATCTTACACTTAAATAATTCATTCATTCTTAGAGTTATGATTTGTATATTTATGGTATTTTATTATTATTATTATTATTGATATTTGATATTGTATTGCCGTTATTGTTATTATTACTATTTTGCTTAATATTGGCTTAGCAACTTTTAAAAACTGTTTATTGTTAATTTTAACCATTGTAAGATTCATATTTTGTTGCTTTGGACAAAAGTGTCTGCTAACTACAATAACCATAACCATAACCCTTCCCAAAAGCTACAATAAAGCTGGGAGTAGTACATGCCCTGGAAAAGAGAAGCAGTGTACTCACTCACTTTTGATTGGCGACCTGGAGGCCATAGGGTAGCCTACACAATGTCCATACTCAAGTGCAAGTCATTGCCAAAGATAAAGTTTAAAGTATAATTTCAAAGTATTTAACAACATTTAAGTATACAAGTGTATTGTCAGTAAAGTCAATCAAAATGTTGCCTTGGCCCACACCAATGAACAAGAAAGATTTACTCTAACAAGGTAACCTTTAAAAGAGTGAGAAACAGAGAGAAATGTCAGCTAAGTTAAGGTATAATTAATTTAGCTTAAATCTCTGGGCAATGTAGAGAGACAGCTGTATACATAGTATACATGAGCCTAGTAGAACAGGCTGTATACATAGTATACATGAGCCTAGTAGAACAGGCTGTATACATAGTATACATGAGCCTAGTAGAACAGGCTGTATACATAGTATACATGAGCCTAGTAGAACAGGCTGTATACATAGTATACATGAGCCTAGTAGAACAGGCTGTATACATGAGCCTAGTAGAACAGGCTGTATACATAGTATACATGAGCCTAGTAGAACAGGCTGTATACATAGTATACATGAGCCTAGTAGAACAGGCTGTATACATAGTATACATGAGCCTAGTAGAACAGGCTGTATACATAGTATAGATGAGCCTAGTAGAACAGGCTGTATAGATCACAGACTTCAGCTACCCAACAGGCCAACCCAGGCTAAGAGGGATCCAGCGCCGTTTGCTGGTGCTTAGTTTTGAACAAAGATCGTCTTGTGTCAGGAAGAAAACAAGTCATTTCTATTGAATCAAAATGCAGTAAAATCCCTTCAACATGCAGGATTACTCTACACTCAGCTGTAGAGAAGGGAGACAAAACCAACATACATTAATACACGTTAGCCACTCACAGTCTAATATTTTCCCCTGCATGTTATTATGAAAAAATGTCTAAACACACAACATCAAGACTTTTCCATTTGATGATTCAGTCATAAAAAACGATCTTCTGGGCAATACTTTACATATCTGTAATCAACAGACATTACTGCAACAAACACAAATCTGAATCAGAATCATTCATTTGTCATTGTAAAACATTGTCACAACGAAATGTAAGTGCTACTCCTTCTGGTGCCTAGAAGAATACATTCATACTCACACGTGGGACAGGTAGCCTACTTCTAGTGCGTAGTAGTATACATTCATACACTTACTCACGCCGCACTCTCACACCAAAAAAATCTTTTCAAAGATCACAGTACTGGAAAAGTGCAAATGCATCATTCAGCATGATGAAGTCCTATTTCTGTAATTGAATGTTTAGAGTTGTGATGGCTGTGGAGAAAAAGCTGTCTCTGAACCTGGATGTGCGAGTTCTGACAGACCTGTAACGCCTTCCTGAGGGTGAGAGGAGTCCTTGATTATGTTTTTTGCTCTGCAAATATACTTTACATATCTGTTATCATCAGACATTACTGCAACAAACCTTACAAGAAACAGATGTAGAATGTAGCCTATAATTACCGTCACATTGTTTTTAATAATGAAAAACTGTTGTCTTACTTGTGGAAAACAAAGGTTGAATTCCTGCATAAACAAGACCTCTTTAAATCCACGAGCTGTATAAAACCATAACCACATCAATAACTGATAAAGTGATTAATCATTGATTTACTGTATTTTATAGGACATCTAATCTTGATCTTTTTATTAGATTTTGTTAGAATTGCATCTCAGATGTGTGCGATATTGTCATGTTTGTCTTCAGTTGAAGGTCCATGACTACAGCGTTGATCCTCTAATAATAAACTTGTTGCTGACAGTTTGCAGGAATTCAATCTTTTCTCTCACATGGCTTCCTTTCCCTGAGCACCTGTCTGCCAGGTGAGCAGCAGATAACAGATGAGTTTGACTTTTAACTTCAAATCTACTTGATGAGAGATTTACGGGAACCGCTGGTCACCGACATCATCCTTGCCAGTGGCGGATCTAAAATTTGACATGTGGTGGCAAAAGGTCAAAAGGTTGTTTGACCTTTTGGTTGATCATAATTTCCGATATAGTAAGACAAAAGAATGTGTCTTATTTTATCAGTAATTATGATCAAACAAAAGAAACTGTAGTTTGACAGGTGACGCGACAAGCGGGCGCAATCCCGTGAAACTCGCGTTCATGCTCGTCACACGCACACGCCCGCCCTCTGCAAGAGTTGAATTGTGTTGAACTTTTCCCTACGCGAGCAACACGCCGCGCCGGGCGTCTGCTTGTCAGACCATTGGCACGAGACTGGATTTATCGGGTAATGTCTGTAATCATGACTATGCTAATTTAGCTAACTTTAGCTATCAACAATAACAGATCGTGGTTAGGAAAATACTAGGATTGCCACTTTTTGTTATAAATAGACCTGTGATTAGGGATATATGATACCACAGTCAGCTGATCTCATTCAGCTGTACGGCAGGGAGACACTAGTGCACAGAATCCCCATGGTTACCACACATTGATCGCCTGGCGTTTAATCGCGGAGCGTTCTCCTTCACGTGAGGAGCGAGATCCCGCGGATCCACGCGGCTACGCAGGCGAAGTGTGGCTCCCTGTGTGAAAAGCTCTTTATTTAGCGAGGGACAGCTTGATATTTCACTTCCTTTACCACAACTTTTAACATGTACAAGATCAACATGAGCAGGGGATAAACGGCTTTTCAAATCCAACATTAAAAGTATTGTTTGAATAAAAGTTAAAAAATTTTTTATTATACACATAAACTTAAATAATAATAGGTAGTTGATGAGCGCACATGGTTATTGGAGTTAGAGAAAATGGCGTCCCAACATTTTCCTTTCCATATTTTGTAAAGTGTTCTTTCTTTGCCATATTTAAGGAATCATCAGAAATCATTGCATTCATACTGTATATTCAAACATAAACAAACTGGCATCCCATAGCAACATCCCATAGCAACAATAGCATCAATAGCAACAATAGAATCAATAACCATTTGGATTAAAAACATAAGAATACATGTTGTTGTTGTTGTTGCCATAACGACACACTATGAATACTGGGAACCAGCTTTAGTTCTGCCCATATTCGCTCAGACAGCAGTTTGTATCAGACAGTCATTTGATTGTGACAATCTAAAGGTGCATATTGCAATGAGAGAAAAGACACTGGATCAGCAGAATACAACGTTGGACAACATGGAATTCAACGGCAGAGAGATCGAACCGCAGAT
>CM042447.1:22908106-22930606 GCA_023631565.1 Gymnocephalus cernua
ATAGGTCATAAAAAATATCAATAATTATCGATATCGACTGATATGAAACACTTATATCGTGATACAGTTTTCAGCCATATCGCCCAGCCCTAGTAGATACTTAATCTTTTTCTCCCGTAATTTCTGTACACATCGCTTGCGTATTGGGTTCCTTGGTCGTTTGTCCATTTTAACGTGGATACTAAACTTCCAGCATATTATAATGTTTACAGCTCGTGTCTCAGGGCCGGGAGTGGGGAAGGGTGTTCCTGGATTTGATTGGGTTAGGTCAGTGCCAATAAAGAATATTAACCAATGGGCCGCTGTCAGTTATCTATGGGCCGGCGCAGCCCAAAAAAAATAAAAACATTAAAACTAAGGCCTATAAATTATAATTACAAAAGTGCGTTGGCCCGGGAAAATGCCCGGTATGCCCGATGGCCAGTCCAGCCCTGGATGACGCAAAAAATAACTCCACTGAAATTATTTGAAACTAAAGTAACGAGCCACTTTTGTAAAACGTAAGTAGTAGAAAGTACCGGTATTTGTGTTAAAATGTAAGGAGTAAAAGTAAAAAGTCGGCACAAAAATAAATAGTAAAGTAAAGTAAAAATACCTGAATAATCTACTTAAGTACAGTAACGAAGTATTTGTACTTCGTTACTTCCTATCTCTGCTGTGCAACTTCAATAAAGTGTCCCGCGCACGTTTCAGCATAATGGCCCAATCCCAAAGTGAGCCCTGAGGACTAAGGACTCACAGACGTAATTGATCTCAGGTGCTAAGTGAGTGAGTCTGTGAGGCCACATGGGCTCAGATAGGTATAAATGGGATTGGGACAGCACTTCACGAGATCACATGTTACCTTGGCGACGTTTAATAACAAAGATGTTGCTGACACTTGCTGGGTATTTTCATTTTAAGTTTGTTGCTTTCCACACGGCCATGGCACAGGAGACGGCTGCCTGATTCCACATTTTTTCAAACTCCTGTTTTATATCAGTTATTGTTTTACATTTACATCAGCTTGAACAGGTCCGTTCCGTTCCCGTGGTCATGCTGTTGTTTACCTTTGTAATTTCCGGATTTCCCTATGGTCTCCGTGGTAAACGTCACAACGCTTTGAACTGTGGGTAATTCCTTTTGGTGAAGTCTGCATCGATGCAGACTCACGGAAAGGGCTCGGTAAGTATGTACTCAAACCCTCACGCCCTTTGAAATTCGACATTTGAACAACCCTAAGCCCTTATGAATTTCGCAAGAACGCGCACCAAAGTCCGTGAGTCTGTGAGTCCGGACTTTGGGATTGGGCCAATGTCTCTCCTCTGTTTTCATTACAGTCAGAGCATGTGAATTCCGCGGCCACTGTTCATCAATATAATGCACTGTAACTCCGAAGTAATTATGGTTACCCAGTGATGTCCAGTAGTCCCCAGTGAGAGCAACTGCGGGTGCACGTTGTAAAGTTGTCTCTTTTGCAGTCCTCTACTTTTCATAAAACTTGTGTATTCTTCTTGTGATGGTGCGTCTTGACAGAATCTCATACCTGCCATCATTTGTTGCAATTCTCAGAATGTTTTTCAGACCGACGTCCTCCACAACACTTATCGGCCTGCAGTCTGTAGCTGTCCACTTCGCTGTGGTATTTGTTACTTTCTCTTGCCTTTGTTTATCTATACTTCTCCCACACGCTGCATCTAACGTAGTCTGCCCAAGCCTCGAGCCACTGTTTGTTTCGTTGAATGATTTGCTGGTATTAACTGTGTGTATTGCATTTAAGTGATATTTCAGACTGGAAGTACTCCGGTGATAAGAAAATTCAACTTTGCAGTGGTTACAAATAACTTTGGTTCTGGTTTGACTCCGCTGTCTGGAAGAACTTTAAAGTGAAAATGGCCATGTAAAAGTTCCGTACCCTTCTCCATGTTTATTGGTCTGTTCTCTTGATTCATCTATGCTTTCTCTATCACTCTGATCCATGGTTTACATATACACAGTACATACACAGTAAACAAAAAAAAAGATAATATATATATATATATATATATATATATATATATATATATATATATATATATATATATATATATATATATATATATATTTATTGATCAGTTCCCGTCAGAAAGGGCTGTCTGACATCAAGGTAAAGCGGTGAAAATATTCTAAATATAGGGTACACTTAAAGCTTTAGTGCGTAACTTTTTTATATTAATGAACGTCCGTTACATTCCAGCCGTTGCCAAATGAGTTGCTACAAAGCTAATTAAGACTATCAGCTCCACACATCTCTCTCTGTGTTTCTCAGTGTGACTATGTTCAGAAGATTGTGGCGTCTGGTGACTTTCGCGCGCAGAAACTCGAGTGAAGATAATGACCTCTTCTGAAGAGTCCATGGTGTTTTTTAAATCCTCCGTGTCCTCCTTGGCTACTAGCAACTTCGTGGAAGAGGGGTGGGGTGAAGCGCGATCACGGAAGGCTTGTATCATGTGGATGCGCTGACAGAATTGTTGTCATTACTTAGAATTCCTCATGGGGGAGACAGAAACTACGCACTATAGCTTTAAACTGATATAGATTTTTTTTAGGTGTAAAATGTGTTCACAGTCCCCAGCAGGACATGCTTAGCTTCCATGTCAGTACTCCCATCTGCTTTTCCAAACTGGGGGCGTGCCGACCTCCATCTACTGTAGCCAACACACTGACTACGGAGAAGCAACTCATACAACCCCACTTCAAAAGATCCAAACTATCCTTCAACTACATTTCATACTAATACTACTAATACAACGAGTACTTCTTCCCCCACGGCCCACAGACCTTTTGATGTCCACCATTACATGATTTATAGATCCAACCCACATCACCCCATACAAGATTGTCTTTCATGTTGCAGTCCAGAAGCCAGTGTTTCCAAAGATCAGACTGCATCACAGGGAGAAATCTCCGACAAAGTTGCAAACTACCCCTAGACATTCTAATTCAGGTGAATGTTGTAGTTATAAAAAGTGGCATCTTGGATTTCAAAATTGAACTCGGTTTAAATGTAATGTAATGCGTCAGGAGGGAAGAGTTGGTACGTTGTGGTATAAAATATGACACACTGTAGTTGTAAAAATCTATTTAAAGAATAAAAATTGACAATATTCTACATGTTTTACATTCTTAACATGGGTCAAAAAATCCTATGAAAAGCATTGTGCAAGGATTGTGTGTGTGTCAAAGCCTTATATATCTTCTTCCTCTGTGCCATAGAGCTCAATCGTGTCCAAAAACTATTAAATCACATTAATGTGCCACACTGTTCATTACCATGAACACACACACTATAGTTTATTTTCTCTCAACAATGTCCTGCTGCCACAAATAGTCTAGAACACCCATTGTAGATTAATTTACTGAAAATAGTCCCCAACAAATGCTCTATCCTGTTTGAGTAACGTTTGATAAAAACTACAGTAACCAGCTGTTTTAGGAAATGACTGAGCCTTTATATATACATATATATATATATATATATATATATATATATATATATATATATATATATATATATATATATATATATATATATATATATATATATATATATATCCAAACCCACCAGACTCAATTTAAATAAACAGTAATTTTATCATTGTAAAACATACTTCAATCAAATTCAACAGAAATTAAATAAAATAAGCCAAAAGCCATCTTGGTTTGTTTTTACGCTGTTCCAACAGTCACTTCTCTGATGTGGTTGAAATAAACCCTTAAAGCGTAACTCACCAAAATGCAACCTAGGGTCTTTTTTTGAATGTACCCGAGTCAGAGACCTTTAGTTTAAAAGCATATGTAGGACGGAATTGCCACTTTTAAGATTTACTGTATTCTCGGTTTTGGGTCAAATGGTCTTTTGAATGGGAGAGCTAGGGGCACTTTTATGCTAGCCTCAAAATAGCTATTTTTATATTCACAAAAAGACCCTAGGTTGCATTTTGGCAAGAGTTACGCTTTAATTCACACACTTACATGTGAAAATATGCGGTTCTATACACGCTAAAGGTATTGATTATTTGAATGGAGTCTGGCGGGTTTGGCGATGGTGATTTCGGGGCTGTTTCGGTTAAACAAAAAGGATCTTACTCATTCCCAGTTTTCATTTTTTGGGCAACAATACAGATTAGCGCCGCCTGCTGTTATGGAGACGTATTACGTCTTGCGCACACGCAGAACGTACGCTCAAGTCAGGAGCAGATCTACAGGGGTCAAGGGGGGGGCAGCTGACCCCCCACTGTAGGGCCTTGGCCCCCCAGCTGCCCCCCTAACTTTGGTGTTAAAAAAACTGTGCTTGTAAAAACAAACTGCCACTATGTCCACAAGCTTCTTAAAACATTGAAACAAGCAATAAATTCATAGTAGCCTAATAATATTTATAATAATTGTAGATTTAATCTTAGCCCCCTGCCCCTCAAATACTTAGCTACGTTCCTGCATCAAATGTGTAGAGCGGCGTTCGCACAGTCTGGCTGCACACAGCGAGTCTGCTGCGGTGCATGGCCCCAAGGGGCCATGCCTCCTCAGAGCGAAGCCGTGATGGCGCCATTTAATGCTACGAAGTACTCACCCCCCATTAGCATCCCATTGACAGCCAATAACTTTACATCTGAAGCGTTTAAAGACTTTATTTGTCCGTTGTTTATTTCTAAAGAAACATGACAATGTATAAAAGGCTCCATTAACCCACGTTATGGCTCCGTAGCAGACGTTTTTATAAAAATAGGCTAACGATTGTGTCATAACCACGCGACTTACTGTCACATAGTAGATGAATTACTGTATAGTACAGGAGAAGCTCACAGGCAGTTTCGACTTACATTAGCTGTTTAAGTTTAATTGCTAATATTAACTAGCCTGTGCCTATGTTATCTCCTTACATATACCTACGCTCTCCGTCTCTGATAGATTGGGAATGATTGAGATTTCTCTCGGCACAGCTACCAGAAGACTTACAAAGTTCAGACAGTTTACTCACATCACACCTACGTCAGCAAGCTCAGTTTTTAGCTGCGCAGTAACGCTCGAGCCTAACTGGAAAAGTGCTTCTACTGTAATAGACTTCACTGGTCTCCGTCCAGAGCAACAGGATCTGTTAGTCCACTTCTTTAACTAGACCGGAGCGACTGAGCTGCCCCCTCGAGCCTCTAAAAGTGAAGTCAGTTTCCCCAGGTGAAGTTTAAACACACGTTTAATTTAAAGTTATATTTGTAATGAATGTAATGTTTGCTAAAGGCGAGTCAGTATCAACAGCCTGTCTATTACATTAGGGTGATTAGTTATGATTTTACTAAAGACAAGAACAGTATAATACCAAATATTACAAACTGGCATGTTTGAATTCATAACGTTTACAGAGGGTCGCTGTTTCGGTTGTGTTACGTTACAACACACTACACAGCCCTGCTGAGACCGATCATTTATATGTGATTAGTTAAGGAGTAGGCTACTCTAAAATCCACTTCCTCTCACATATCACGGCTGCACACATTAAACCAGGTGACATCCTTTACTGTCAAACTGGGAAAACAACAAATACAATGGGAGTAAGAAGGCTAGTCTAAACACAACTGTTGTGTGCATGTAATAAATCTCTTCTGATTTTATGTGTGTTAGGCTACTTATTAGCTACAGGGCCCTACAGTGTAATGTAATACAAGGATAACCAGAGCTCTAGAGGTCTAGACCACACTCTATAATTTAGAAAGACCCAACAATTCCCCCAAGAGCAAGCATTTGGTGCAATAGTGGTAATAGGGTTAGGGAAACACTTCCTTTTAGGTAGAAACCTCAGACAGACCCAGGCTCTTGGTGGGTGGTGATCTGCTGCTGCCGGTTGGGACACAGAGACACTGATATAGATATACAGTAATGGAGAATTATGATTCATAACAATTATAGCAGTTGGTATGATAAACGGTGGCAATGATAGTCACAATAAAGATAATGGAACTATGACTAGAAATAATAGTTGTAGCAGTTCAGGGCGTAGCAGGGTGTTGCGGGGCATAGTAGGGCATAGCAGTGCGTTTACATGTGGGAGTTCCCATGTACCGTCTTCCCCTGCCTCCCTGCCACCCAGCCAAGATCTCTCGCTACCCCTTTGCCACCCCATGTAAAATTTTCTAGATCCGCCACTGGCTCAAGTCAGCATCGCTTCTGTGTGTTCCGAGGCACTTTTTCGATCAACTCAGGGATACTGATCAGTCCGACTGCCTTTTCTGCCGACGGTCAGCCATCGGGTTGGTGTGTCAGAGCCTTAACACAAAGGTCGACCTCTGTAGGGATCCTTTCCATAATGTTGTCAGACACCTAGAATAATAATCTGAGCCTGTGAGCAGCAGAAACTTTTAGTGGACGGAAATCAAAAAAGCATATTTGCCCCGTATGCTTACATTGCAGCTGACGGTAACAGCATTCTCACTCAATACTGGTCAAAGATTCTGTTCACATTAGTCACTTAGACACCAATGCATGCGAAAAAAGAGGGTCCATGTTGAAAAATACCCAAATTAGCCTTTAAGGCACAATATGGCTACAGCACCAGCTGCTATTGACATATATGGATTTTCCCCCCAGTGATGAAATTAATTCACTGTCACTTTCTTGATGTCCCGTCACACTCTGTTGGAGGTGCTGTGCTGAGAGGTCAGTTTTCAGATTTTATGTTCAGTCCTTGGAAAAGCGCTGCTGTCTGGGGTCAATGCCAGAGCAGCAGATTCAAATGAGCTTTCTGCTCTGAATGCTGCCTGTGTGAATTATTCATGGGCAATATTTAATAAACCTTGCAGTCCATCTCCGTGGAGACTGACCTCAGAGTACATGAGCGGGTTAATACTTGACATTTTCTAAACTTAATTAATAAGGCATTCAATGGAGTGTTAAATAGAGGTCGCTGGTGCTGGAGATGTCAGCTAAGAAGGAGTTTGGAGATATTGTATAATAATCTAACCATAGATAGACACGTCTTGTTTTCTGTGTACTTGTGTCTGCGCTGCTTTTTATGTTTGTTAGGAAATATACATAACCATTGATGCATTTTTGTGGCTCTCAACTTTGAGGAAGATAAGATGCTCCCTAGGGTTCTGCCTCTGAAAGCCTCTGTAAGCTTTAATATAGCTGAGTTTTTAAAGGCTGCAGGAGAGTGATAAGACTCTGGGATTTGATGCATTTACATGGAGCAAAAGCTCAGGCTTATGCTTTGTGTTTTGATCGCTATGGCACGAGCCTCCAGGGTTTTACAGCCTTAATTTCATGTAATGAACTAGATGGGGATTATGGAATCACCCAAATTAATAAGTGTTTATTGGCAAGTGCTCTCACTTTAATTTGGTGTCCTCATTGAGAGAAAGGTCAGAGTTCCTGTTGTTTGCTTTACCTCTTTTATAGTCTCCCTCTGATTCAGTGCCGCCAACCATAGCAACGGTTGCATAACAACTGTTGAATATTCACGCAGATCATTTGGTGAAGTGTCTCATACAAATGAATGCTGGGACCGGAGGGAAGATATTTCTTGAAAGCATGACACTGACCCTCAAACTTTTCCCTGCCACCTCAGCTCCACACTCTGCATTTGAATGAAAAAGAAGTACATCTGTAAGCAAACAACATGGGTGTGCCCCATGCAGGGGCGTCATTTTCGTTCTCTTGGTGTGTTGCAGCTTGTAACGAGTGCAAAGGGTCCCATCCATTCCATGTTAATAGAGAGTCCCTCCCCCTCTGTTGGACCACCATGGGACCTTATTTTGGAAAACTATGCACAGTAGTAAATGGGGAGAGACTAACAATTGGGGGGAACAAGGGTGGGCAGGGCCCCCGTAATATTAAGCCTTGACCCCCCTCTGGTCCCCCTCACTGTGACTACTATCCTACATTTTTGCCAGACCCTCCTCCGCAGCCCTGTGGAGGAAGGTCTGGCAATGCGAGACTAGTCTTTTGTAGAACCAAACCTTTGAATGGTTTGTGGTATGTAACACCTTTGCTTAATATATTTGGTACCCCTAAAATCCCCCTAAAAAATTGTGGCCCCAGCCTGGCCCCCCCATTTGGAAGTGGTCTAGAACCGCCACTGGACTTGGCCTCTCTGTGCCTGTACTGCCGTGTATGCTGTTGCTTGCCGAACATGGCAGCATTAGACGTACATTTTTTGAGGTTATCCTCCAGACAGGGGTGGGGCTAGAAGTGGGGCTGAGCCTTTAGTAAATGTGTATTATATTCGGATATACGATTTGTTTAAAATGAAAACAAGTGATATTAATAATGTGATGTTTTATTCAGCACAATTACAATTGTGTTGTTCTATACTATCAAATATTTCCTATATTTCTAAGCAAATTTTCAATGATGTATTCTGATGAAATGCCTCCCACCCCCACCCCACCCGACTGATTATTGGTCCCCCCTGTGGCACCCCACTTAAAAACTCCTAGAATCGCCGCTGCCTCCAGACCGCCTTCTGATTCCCTCCCTGACGAGCTGCTTGTTTAAGTATGACAGATATTCTAATCAGAAAAAGTGCACAGGAGTATCTCTCTTTTGGCAGGTGCCTGGGATTGCCATTAGAGCATAATTTGATCAGCTGCTCTGACTTTGTGCAGGTCTCAGAGCAAGGTTAAGATGCTGCACAGAGGACTATCTGGCACTGCCTGCCTGTGTTGGACGGTGTATGGGGGGTGCAGTGTGTGCTGTTACACCACTAGATGGCACTATAGCTGTATGTGGAGTAAGGAAATGAAGCAATGCTGAGGGAAAGAATAACTCCTGATACAATGAGGTGTGGCTTGAGCAAACCTATGACAGTAATACTGATTCTAATGTTTCTACTGCTACTATTACTATTGTAATGTGAGCTCCACCAATAAAACTTGTTTGATCATCATATATTTACAAGTTTTTGTGTATGTCAATTCTGAATCCGCAAATTAACTGACATAATTGTACAACCCCAAATCAGAAAAAGTTGGGACAGCACGAAAAACACAAATAAAAAAAGAAAGTAGTGATTTCTAAATGTACTTTGACTTGTATTTCATTGCAGACAATGTGAACACAAAATATTTCATGTTTTGTCTGGTCAACTTAATTTAATTTGTAAATATACATCCTTTCCTGTCATTCAGACCTGCAACACATTCCAAAAAAGGTTGGGACAGGAGCAATTAAGGGCTAGTAATCAGGTAAATTGGTTAAATAATGATGTGATTTGAAACAGGTGATGTCAACAGGTGATTGTAATTATGATTTGGTACAAAAGCAGCATCCAAGAAAGGTCTAGTCCTTTAGGAGCAAAGATGGGCCGAGGATCGTCAGTGTGCCAACAAATACGTGAGAAAATTATTGAAATGTTTAAAAACAATGTTCATCAAAGAAAGATAGGAAGACATTTGCTTATTTCACCTTCAACAGTGCATAACATAATTAAAAGATTCAAGGAATGAGGAGGAATTTCAGTGTGTAAAGGACAAGGGAGCAAGCCTAAACTGAACAACCGTGACCTCCGATCCCTCAGGCGGCACTGCATCAAGAATCGTCATTCACCTATAAGCGATATCACCTGATGGGTTCAGGACTACTTTGGCAAAACCTTTGTCAAGTACCACAATACGTAGTTACAGCCACAAATGCCAGTTAAAACTGTACTGTGCCAAAAGGAAGCCCTATGTTAACAGTGTCCAGAAGCGCCGTCGACTTCTCTGGGCTCGGAGGCATCTGGGATGGACCATCACACAGTGGAAACGTGTACTGTGGTCAGATGAATCAGTATTTCAGGTATATTTTGGGAGAAATGGACGCCGTGTGCTCCGGACCAAAGAAGAAAAGGATCATCCAGACTGTTACCAGCAACAAGTCCAAAAGCCAGGGTCTGTCATGGTATGGGGTTGTGTCAGTGCCCTTGGCAAAGGTAACTTGCACTTCTGTGATGGCACCATTAATGCTGAAAAGTACAGAGATTTTGGAGCACAATATGCTGCCTTCAAGAAGACATCTTTTCCAGGGACATCCATGCATATTTCAACAAGATAATGCAAAACCACATTCTGCACACATTACAAAGTCCTGACTGCGGAGGAAGAGGATACGGGTACTTGACTGGCCTGCCTGCAGTCCCGACCTGTCTCCAATAGAGAATGTGTGGCGCATTTTGAAGCGCAAAATGCGACAACGAAGACCCCGTACTGTTGCCCACCTTAAGACTTGTTTGCAGCAAGAATGGGACAAAATTACACCTGAAACAATTCATCACTTGGTGTCTTCAGTCCCTAAACGTCTTTTAAGTGTTGTGAAAAGGAATGGCAACATTACAAAGTGGTAAATGCTTTACTGTTCCAACTTTTTGAAATGTGTTGCAAGAACCAAAATAGGATTTTTTTTTTTTTTAAACAAAAACAATAAAAATCATGAGGAAAACATTATATTATGTGCTGTTGTATTGTCTGCAGTGGAATACAAGTCAAAGTACATTTAGAAATCACTACTTTCTTTTTTTATTTGTGTTTTCCATACGGTCCCAACTTTTTCTGATTTGGGGTTGTAGTGAAGTAGCTAGAAGCATATATAGAGTAGCATAAAATGGAAATACTCAAGTAGTGGTGGAAAGTAACTAAGTCCATGTACACAAGTACTGTCCTCAAGTACATTTTTGAGGTATTTGTACTTAGGGCTGTGCAAATAATTGAATTTTAGTTTTGATTTCGGCTCCTAGAAAAACAACCATTTTGCACAGTAGGTTTTTGCGTGTAAACTCTTACTTTGTTTTGTTTTCTGAATGAAAAAAAAGGGAAAAAGTATGAAGGGATATTTCACATTTCTTGGTGTTTTCACTGTTGATCTGTTTAACTGCTTTTTTGTTGTTTGTCTATTTACAGTTAATTAAATTTGGGGGTGGCAACCCTGGGTTGCTGGTTCAAGTCCCTGTGCAGACCAGGTACAGAGTGTGGACTGGTAGCTGGAGAGGTGCAAGTTCTCTTGGGCACTGCCAAGGTGCCCATGAGCAAAGCACCAAACCCGTAACTGCTCGGGGCGCCTTTAATGGACAGCCCCCTCGCTCTGCCATCCCTTCACTTAGTGCATGTATAGGTCCTGGGCATGTGTGTGTATTTCGGGCCTGTGTGTTAACTAACAACTATATCCACGACATTCCGCTTCAGGGATTGTTCAGGTGCCGCCAGAAATTCTGCCGGATGTCCACTACCTTCCTCTTTCTTTGTGTTGGCGTTCTAAACTCCGGTGGATTTGTGAGGACTATGGTTAACTTCTCCTCACATCTCTGCAGGATAAATCCAGACAGCTAGCTAGACTATCTGTCCAATCTGAGTTTTCTGTTGCACAACTAAAACAACTTTTGAACGTACACATGTTCCACCAAAACAAGTTCCTTCCTGAGGCTATTTTGCAGAGGCACTGTTGCTCTGTCTGGTGCTTAGCACCACCCAAGGCAATTGTGATTGGTTTATGCCAATAAACCAGAGCAGTTTCTCTCCCATCCCAGAATGCTGTGTGGACTAGCCGGAGAAAGGTCTGGCCATGCGAGACTAACAACAACATTTTTTTATTTCCCCTTGCGGGATGAATAAAGTATGTCTTTCCAAAAGTCAATGAGGAATCAAGTTAAACAATCATGATTTCAATATTGACCAACATAAATGATGTTCTTTCCAAATCGAACAGCCCTGTTTGTATACTTTTTGTACTTGTATTTCCATTTCATGCTACTTCACACTTCTACTCCGTAACATTTCAGATGGAAATATTGTAAGCTACTTTTTATGATGCACATTCATTTAGCTGATAACACTTCACAGTATTTTTTATTTACAACTGAGTATTTTTATATTGTGGTACTTAAATACTTTGACTTAAGTAAATGACCTGAGTACTTATTTCACCACTGAAGAAAACATCTGAAGGTGCAATCCAGTACCGGCTCATTTGTACGTGTTAAAAAAATATGACTATTTATGGAATATGATTTTTTTTATCTGTAACGTGTAAAACATTATTCATTTGGGGCGGCTGTGGCTCAGTCGTAGCGCGGTTGCCTGCCAATCAGAAGGTTGGTTAAACAACAGGTTTAAATGTGATGCTGTTGAACAGAAGCGCACATGTGGACGCGCTCATTTCCTCTCAAAGAGGGATGTTCTCCCATGCCCCCCTCCCCCCTCCAGCAGCCCAGCAGTGGTACGCTCCGCGCTGGCTGCGTTCAGTCTCATTGACCGGCGGACAATCCTCATCAGTACCAGCAGAGCCCCGGAGCTTCCAACACACCGGCCCGTCATTCCCCCCCCTCACAGAGCGAGCAGCAGCCTCCAGCCCCCCGTCCCGAAATGAAACAGACCCTTAGCGAACTAATGAGGATGAGCCGGATATGCCGGATGGTATTTGCCACTTGTTTGGGGTCCTTTATTCTGGTCATCTTTTATTTCCAAAGTATGTTCCAACCAGGTAGGTTCTCTTATCTCTCTCTCTGTCTCTCTCTCTCTGTGTGTGTGTGAGTGTGTGTGTGTGTGTGTGAGACATCTCTCCTGGCATGTTGTTGACATATTGATTGGTCCAGGGTGTACAGTAACGCAGCGAATACATAATTGATACAGTGTACGTGTGTGAACGCGTAAGTCATCCAGCCGGAGTACACCGTTTGAAATCAATCTTTCATGTGTCACAATTAGTCCGGATTGATTGTCTTGTTGCGCTTTTGGTCTGGCTTTTGTGGAGCGGGTCTTTCTCTTTCTTTGCTGGAAGTGTGGGTTTGTGCGTCTGGCTGTGATTTGTATATGTGAGCAACGAAACGTCCAGGAGCTGTTCGTTTCCCTTTCTCCTCAGCTGACAAGTGGCATGAAGATGGTAGCGAAGGCAATTTTTTTTGTCTCTGGAAACGTGGCTTGGCGACGGGAATCGCCTGCATGGGCGGCACTGACATGGGGTTTGGCAAAGTGGGCATTTGCAAGCTGACGCGATCCACGTAGAGAGTGTTACCATCTGGATCGAGAGCAAAGACCAAGGCTATGATAGGGGATATCTATTTGGACCCCATGTCTTAAAAGAAACCCCCCTATTTAGAGAGCATGCAAACCGTCATTTCTAATCTGCGCGCGTCTGGAGACTCGTTTAACAATTTATCACACAATTAAGATAATCCTGTCAGTGCCAGCGGCGGTTCCGCGGGGAGAATTTCCATCCAATTAGGCCTATGCACACCCGTCGCTATGGGCGGGCCATAGGGGGCCGGGCCCGCCCCCAAAAATGCTTGTGCCCCCCCACTTGAGGCACAGATCTCTTAAAAAATTACTTTGATTTTATATTATCATAGTTGCTAATTTTGTGTTGCATTAATGTTGCATTCTTTAAAACATAAAAAATATAAAGAAACAATGGTGTGATTTTGTTTGATTGATGGGAATCTACACTGCAACAGCCTATCACGGCCTTACTAAACGAAAGTTAGGCTACGTACGTGACGTAGCCTACGTCAGTGTAGCCGCTCAACAGTTACCACACATTTTTGAAAGCTGGATGAGTTTTCGCCGGCTTATTTGCTTCAGTTTGTCATGGATATCCATAAGTGGTTGAAAAGCCCACCAGTCTCCTCTGCCAAATTGGATACGACACCAACGCCTCCTGATGTTGTAGCCTAGTTGGAGAAGGACCCTGGATGACCGTCTGAGCCTGATGCTAGTAGCTCCATGGAGCCAGACCCTGGGCCTAGCAGGACCTGCAGGTCAAGTGCAACCGCGACTGGGACAGCATTTGGGCCACAACTGCCTGTTGAATCAGCGGGTGTGAGTGACCTCGGTACGGACAAACCCAAACAGGTTGTGTTGAGGAAATATTCAGTCAAAATGTTTGGTTAAAAAAACAGGGACTGGCTTGAATACTCGGTGGAAAAGGACTCCGCAGTTTGTTATGCCTGCAGGAAATTCAGATCTTAAGGGATTTAATGATTGGAAACATGCAATAGAAACAGGCAAGGGCTTAATAAGCTGTACTGACAGGAGGGACAGGAGAGAGCGCTGCCTCCACTCAAAGTACCGGTAGGTTGTGTGTGTGTGTGTGTGTGTGTGTGTGTGTGTCTGTCAGTCTCATGGCAATGCATATATCCCTCTGTTGACTGCTTTAAAATGCAATGTTTGAGAGATGCTTCTGGTGTTACATCTAATACGTTGTATAGTCAAGTGTTTTATGGATATTCATAACATTGCTTTTGTGTAATGTAGTGTAGGCTATAGGCTGCCTGGTCATATTGCTGTTGGTTATGTTTAACGTGATGATTACGTGCTGCGCGAATAGAGTATGCGATTATAGGCAAATTGATTATTATAAATATACGTAGGCCTACTGTAGGCTAATAATAATTGTGCCCTCTCATGCATTTCATATGCCCCCCTTAAGACTGAGGTCTGGCGACGGGTCTGGGCCTATGGTACAGTAAATAAGGAGATTTGACGTGTTACTTTGCCAAACCTTTTTGTTTTACTGAATCAACGCCCCATGGATGGTATCCGCGCGCTGCACTGTAGTACAGCAGCCGTATCTTTGTGCGCCAAAATCCGAGAACCGTGCGTTCAGACGCGCAAAAGGAGGAGCGCGCCTCGCCGACCAAACGGCGGTGTTGAGTGCTGCTGACCCACAGTAGCCTACAACAGTACGGCGAAGAAGAAAAAGAAAAAAATATGTCTGGGTATTTGGTTTCCATTAACAGAATGGGATTCATTCCCAAGCAGAAATGATAATCCCATAATGTTGCTGTTGGAGACAGTGTGTCTGCTGAAGGCTCATTGGCTGATTTCCCATGGTCATATCATTATAGGGCCAGGTTCAAATAATAGATTCTCTAATTAAAATCCATCTTAGTTTGAGTGATCTGATATGTCTTCTGTGAGCTCAGAGCATTCTGTTGCCCCACACCCCCTGTTGTTGCTTTTTTCTAAAGCAGTAAATACTGTAGAATATATTTAGGTGAATCATTGGTTAAAAAAAAGAAAAACAATATTAACTGTCGCAAAAGCAAGTCCCAATACATCTGATTTTAGCTTTTTTCTTCTTCTCCCACCCCTAGTATCCATGCAACATTGATGCTCTAGTGTCAGTCTACAGCAGTGGTGGAATGCACTGTACTTAAGTACATATGTTGAGGTACTTGTACTTTACTTGAGTCTTTTCTTCTCATGCCACTTTCTACTTCTACTCTGCTACATTTCAGAGAAATATTGTACTTTTTACTCCACTACATTCATCTGACAGCATCTGCACACAAAACACATGCAGTTTATAAAATCTTATGTTTTATTATAAATTAAACTATGCAACACTATACGGGCCTGCAAGTCCAGCTGAAATGATTATAAACACAGAACTAATTGGATCGTTCGCAGTGAGGATTTTTCTGCATTGAGTACTTTTACTTTTAACACTTTAGGTACATTTTCCCAATGATACTTACATATTTTTATTTAAGTAACACTATCAATGCAAGACATGTACATTGTATTTTTACAGTGTGGTGTTAGTACTTTGACTTAAATGTACAATATGTAACATTTCTGCATTAAAATGTCTAAAAACGACCATACCTATGTTATATATTTTTTTGAGTTGTGTAGTTACACTGTCACAAATGTTTCCACCAAACTTCAAACCCAGAGAAATCTGTTTCCTTTCCTTCCTAGTCGCCTGTCAGTGGCGTCATATAACCTTTCACCCTCTAGTTGCTCATAACTTCCTTCAAAACACGGCACCTAGATGATACATTTGAGCGTAATTGTAAATCATACAATGTCACAGAAAAAAATACTCCTAACCATAATCAGTGTTGGGAAGGATACTTTCAAAACGTATTCCGTTACAGAATACAGAATACATGCCCAAAAATGTAATTTGTAACGTATTCCGTTACGTTATTCAATCTGAGTAACATATTCTGAATACTTGGATTACTTCCACATTGAATTGCATTTTATAAGTGTAGGAATGCGGCCTTCAAATCCTGTTTACTAAACAGGCCTATTCTGGTGTGTTCTTCTGTTCCAACTGTGTACCTAAACAAGCAGATATATTTTTGTATTTGTAGTCCCGAACTGCATACTACAAAAAGGTTGGAGGTGGAGTTATTTGGACGGTTTGTTGTTGGCAAGCAGAGGCTGCAATGCACAGTTATATTTCGTTCTCCCTTCTCTTTCTTTAATGTGAAATGCTGTTTGAATTTCCAAGATGGAAACGCATTCCTGCCCTGGCTCTGTTGTGCCGGTTCCGGCTCCATCTCTACCTCTATCAGTGATCACGCAAATAGCTAATTTTTTCGTTTTCATATTGGAGCTTCTGGGAAATTCATGGAGTTGCCTTGATTTATTTAGAGAGTGAGTAAACTCGTGAAACAGAAGTATCGTCATGTAATCCACTGATTTCAACAATGTAACTGTATTCTAAATACCGACTATTTAAATTGTAACTGTAACGGAATACAGTTACTCATAATTTGTATTCTGAATACGTAACGCCGGTACATGTATTCCGTTACTCCCCAACACTGACCATAATACTGCTTTTTCTGCCACACAGCTATATTTTGTGATTGATAACATGCCACTTTGCAACACAATAATACATCAGCTATCTTATTTATTGATACATATCAATATCGATCCAGTTTAACGTTACTACAATGTGTTGGTTGACAAGTAGCTAACTTAATGCTAGCTAGCTAATGCTTGGTGGATAACATTATTGGGTTACCACATCGTTCAACACGCTCATAAAGTTATTAGTAGCATCATTGTTTTCACCACCATTACCAGTAATGTTAATGTTAGCTGTATAGATAAGACGATTAATCTAATGCTAATTTAGCCAGCTAGCACCCAGTCTGTCTGCCTGGGATAACAGCTGACAACACAGCCGGGACATGTAGCAATAGCCAGTTACCGTTAGCCCATAGCCAGCCAACACACAGCCACCACAGACCATATCAGACCCAGACCCAGATCCGAGTTGCAACACCAGCCATCCATAGCTAATGTTAGCTAGCTAGTCTCCATTAGCGCCAGCTACCGGTGTTCGTGCCGAAAATCTCCTCTCTGCCAAATTTCTCGCCACTTTGCGTTTAGCTGTCTTTACAGTTTGCTAAATTAACCCGACAAGCACTAAAACGAATAGTTAAGATTAAAGAAAAGTGAAGGGGGAGATCATTTCGGGCAGCTTGGAGATGTTTTGCTTCTGCACAACGGCCATAGGCTGTCCTCGGCTACCGGGAGATTCCCCCGGCAATCCCCACCCACACCAGTCTCTCAGGCTCGTTGAGTAGCTAGCTAGCGTTACAACAAACCCCGTCCATCCCGGTGTTGAAACCATCCAAAAGGTGACAGTGACATGTGAAATATATTGTGATAGTCACTGTGTTTTAGCTGCTGGCTAACGTTAGCTTGCTGGCTCACTAGCTAGCTAGCTAACTGATCAGCTACCAATACAGATTGAATCAAGAAAAACGTGTTGGGGGAAATGCAGCTATGTTATTAGAATGACATGAATAAACGTTACTAAACGCAAAGTGAATACATTTGAATGGGTAGCTAAACTTGTCCGTGAACAGATGCATTCTAATCAGCGAGGTGTTTAACATTAAAAAATACAACTCTCATAATTCCATGCAATTTACCAACGTCATCAAAAGTACGTGTTTACAATCCATTGTTTTGGTTGAGAGACCCCTAGCGGCAGAAAGTTACATATTGTACGTTTAAGTAAAGGATCAGAATACTTTTTCCACCGCTGGTCTACAGGTGATGATGTGAAAACAGAGTACAGTTCTTGACGTGTGTGAGCAATGGGGCTGCCGAGGCATGAATCATACAGTACACCAGAGAGAGAGAAGCACATCATCCACAGCAGCGTGAAACCACAGCCGCCGTGCAGTCACATCTCTGTGATCAGGAGGTGTTTTTTTCTGTAGATACAGCCGCTCTGTGTGAGTCACCGGCGTTGCTGCCGGCAGCGGTGGACAATAGACATTTCTAATCCAAAGAGAATCACCATGACACACATCTGCAGGGAACCTGGAGTGAGATACCAGACTGCACTGTTATATTCACTCTTTCCCCCACTATGTGTGAGAATATAGTGACCTTTCTGAATCAATCTTTGGAGGGTATCAAACCTCCTGCAGATCAGCAGCCAAACACCTCAGTGATTGGACCACTTACTGTTTCGTTGACATTGGCTTTAATTTCAGACCCCACTGCTGTTTGTGTAAAAAATTATTAAATTTAAATTAAATAAAATGACATTTAAACCCAGTTCTCTTAGGAACATCTCTCTAACAAAGAAATGCATGTTCTATGAATTATCCAGGGTAACGGGAAAGAGATTTTTTTACAGAGTTACTGTACATTAAATGAGCTGAGTCTCTCTCTCACTCACACACACACATGCGCGCACACACACACACACACACACACACACGTCACAACGTGGATGTTTTATTGTGTGGCGGTGATGACAGGGTGCTGCATGCAGGACGCTCTGATTGAAGAGGAGATGTCTGCAGCAGGGTGTTTGTGCAGGAGCTGGGATATAACTTTTAATGCTGCACTGTGTATTTATGCGTGATTGCACAGGTGAGACGGATACTAGTGAGCAGTGTGTGTGTGTGTGTGTGTGTGTGTGTTGTTGACGTACTTTACAACCCTTCTTATCGCTATCTCAATCTGTTTATCTGTCTTCTTTCTGAAATGGCTTTATCCTCTTTCGTAATCCTCATTCTTGATGTTCACTCTCCCTATTCCTCCCCTTTTTACACACACACACACACACACACACACACACACACACACACACACACACACACACACACACACACACACACACACACACACACACACACACACACACACACACACACAGACAAACAAACAAATGGCAGCACCATTGTTGTCCATCAGATAAAGTTCCAGGCAGCGTCTCCCTGATTCAGGCATGTTTAGCGGGCCTGGGAATCCCGTCTGGCCCCCCGTTGCAAACTCTCACCTCCCTTCCAGGACCTGCGGGGTTGTGACCTCTTGTTAAAGAGACAGAGGAGGGGGGTGGCGGGGGGGGGGCAAGACACCGAGCAAGACTTAAAGACTTGCAGAATGTCCCAAATAAAAATGAAATAGACCTATTAAGATTTTTACTTCTCCTCTTTTGTACAGGGGCGGGGCAAGAAGGGGGGCACGGGGTGGCACTAGTACCCCCCTCTGGTGCCCCCCCAATCCATTGCGCTAGAGTGCTGTCAATCTGACAAAGTGATTTCCATTGGATCAGAGTACTGTCACTTGGCTGCCTGTTCTGCCAATCTTCCCAGGCCTTGTCACGTGACCAATTCATGTTTCCATGGTGACTATCCAAAATGAAGATACCATGGAAGCAGCAGTGGCATTTTTTTTATTAAGAAAAGTGGCAGACTGAGCCTATAGTAAATATGTATTGTATTTAGATATCCATTTTATTTAAAATGAAAACGTGAAACTAATAATGAATGTGAGGTTTTATTTAGCAGAATTACATATGTTGTTCTATCCTAACCAATATTTCTTACATTTCTAAGCAGATTTTCTGTTGTATTCTGATGAAATATTTAGTGGTGGAATGTAACTAGGTACATTTAATTAAGTACTGTACTTAAGTCCAAATGTTGAGGTACTAATCTGACAAAATGAGTGCATGGCGTCATAGAAGGCTCATATTAGCTTCTATAAGATGCTTACTGACAGCGGTCCTGTCCGCCCGCCTGAAATATTGAGACATGAGCAGCAAAAAGCTTTTTCCAAAATGAGGGTTTTTGAAAGCAAATCCCAAGACACAATAGATTCCCTGCACACAAAGTACACAAAGCTGCAGACACACAAATACAAGCAGCTTGTTGATGAAACACAGGCAATCTGTGCCAAATGGAGGCTGCCACCCCTCTTTGTTATATTTCAGCCAAAAGGGCCAGCTCGTTTAGTTTTAGCCGCTGACAGCCGTGAAGGAGGACCTGTGCCCTTCCACCTCCATCCTCTCTGTCTGAATTCACTTTGAGCCTGAGGTTACTTTGTGTGTGTGTGTTTGTGTGTGTGAGACAGATCTAGTCTGCCTCATCAGTCGGAGTCCCTGCTGCCAATTTAAAGGCATTGTTGCTGCTGAGATCAGCACGGCTAATAAGGCAGTTTGCTCCGTGGAGCTGCTTGTTTGCTTTCTTTGTGAAGTGCCTCTGGGATATTTTGGACTCTGTGTGTGTGTGTGTGTGTGTGTGTGCTGAGGCTGCAGCTCTGTTCACCCACTCCACTGTGTAATTTTTTCAGCCTGCTACTGCTAACCTGCCTGTGCACCCAAGCCTCAAAGTCGCCCGCTCACACATCATGTCTCCCACAAAGGCCTTGTGCCTCTGACACAGTCAGCTGCGCCCAGAGACAGGCCTGAGGGGACCTCATTTGAAATCCCAATATGTGTGTGTGTGTGTGTGTGTGTGTGTGTGAGGTATAGATTTCCATAAATACAGACATGCAACAAAGCTACGCTGGTTTGAAGCAAGCAAGGAATGGGAACGTCTTGGGAAAGAATGAAATATACTTGCCTTGGAATTTCTACGGGGAAACTCGAAATTCCTCACCTTCGTTGGTGTGTGGTGGCAGTGTCAGCTGTAACTGATGCTGCAGTGCCGAGAGAGACTGCTGAGTCGCCGGGGTTGGTGACCTCAAACACTGGACCCTGTAATCAGAGAAGTGGGCTCCCATCCTCCAACCTTCATTCCTAAAAGTCTCCGGTATTGCCTTGGGAGATTCTCATTCGGAGTGATTCTAAGAGATTTGCTCTCTCCGACTTTCTTTTATTGTGATGTCATGAAAGTCAATATTCAGAATCTTATGGGGTTATTTGACACTGAAGACCATGAGTAGTTGTCAGTTGTAGTGCCTGGTCATGCTAGTACAGTATGTGGCAGAGCAAAATCCATTCATGCGTCCTTGCAAAATAGGTCATGCTGGAAGTTTTGGTGACATAGTGACTACTTGCATGAACGCTTTCACCATTTTGGGCTCATTGTGTTCTGTCAGCGTAGTCAGTGTTAGTCTACAAATGACCAACGGCGCAGGTTTGGGTCAAATATTAGATAAATTGAACTCTCAGAATTCAGGTTGCTCATTAAAATGTCCCATATCATGCTCATTTTCAGTTTCGCGCTTGTATTTTGGGATTCTACTAGAACATGTTTACATGCTTTAATGTTCAAAAACCACAGTATTTTTCTCATACTGTCTGTCTTAATATACCTGTTGTCCCCCTCTGCTCCGTTTTACCGTTTTAGTCTCTTTAAGACTCTCTCCTGGAAAAGATCAGTCCGCTCTGATTGGTCAGCGTTTCTGGGTCTTCCACATTTGTGCTTTCAGAGTCTCTGCACCGTTATTGCAGCTGGGGAATGACAGTAACGGCACTGTAGCGTCACTTTCTACCTATATATAGTATAGTTGTGACATCACAACTGTACGGAAGTCCTGACGGCTCGTTTAAAGGCACCGTTTCTGAATACGGGCTGTGGAATTTCTCTATGGATTGAACGTTTTGTTTGTTTGTTTCTATATATAGCACCTTGACTTGCTTTATAATCAAAATAGACATGGGAATCTCACTTTTTACAATATGGGACCTTTAAATGTGTTCATTTGGTCTGACATTTGCTGTTATAAATGCTGGTTCTGTGGGTCCTAAGTCTTTCTTTGAAAATTGTTTCAGAAGAACAAGATGAAAAAGTATTTTGGCCGCAATTAATCACACAAGGATGCTCAGAGATAAGAGGTGGCAATTATGAATCACACAATTTGAATCAACAAGATTCGAATGTGTTTTCTTCAGTTCAGTTAGAAGATGTGTAATCATTGACCATGCAGTTTATTTTTCATTTTCAAAGCTCAACGGTTGCGTCACAGTTATATGATTGGTTTTGGGAGAGTCCACGTTGTCACTTTTTTTCCCCGCTTTGTACGACATTTTTGAAGTGTTCTTTCAATGTTTTCAGAAGTTTACTAACTGAGCAGCTTTGTACAGTATGAAAGAACGAAAAAGGAAAATGTTCTGTATTTAACTGTAGCTACACACATAATTTCCATTTCTTATTTGGTAATGAGCTGCCAGTCCTTTTCTGTTATTTTTTACAGATTTATTTCTTATAGCAGGAAATAAATAGTTTGATGCTCAAATTGTTCTGGGGTTATAATGTGTGCGCCCCCCCCCCCCCCCCCCATGTTGAAACCAAGCCTATGCCCTTGCAGACAACAAATGAAAGTGTTGCCTGCTCCTCGGATACAAAGGTCCGTCCTCCTGTTTTCTTGTTAACCTCTATGATGATAGATTGCACACTGCAAGGGCAGCTGAGCGAGGAGATGACCCAAAGAGATGAAAACAAGATAACTGTGTTTGTGTGTGTGAGATTGCATGTGATTTGAGGGTGTGTTTGTGCATTGTCCCATGCCCATGTGTGTGTAT